>JACEGR010003623.1:0-101521 GCA_014170235.1 Listronotus bonariensis | reverse complement strand
TGAAATATTGACAAAGTATGAGCTGATACCAACAATATCGATCGACACAGTGGATGGGGCAAACAGAGATGAGTCTGAGGCAAAACCAGCACCTGCACCAATCCATTGCAAAGACGCTGACGCAAACTGCTAAAATCACTGTACCATATACATTTAATTTTGTAATAAAAATAATTTATAAATAAATATCTGTAGTACAATTTTGTTGTTTTAATTTGCTTAGGTTTTATTAGTTACCCTTATTTAGAAATACAGTTAGGTTCATATAAATGAATAATTCATAAAAAAATAATTTAGTTTAACTTAAATATGGGTCGTGTTAACAATACAATTGATAAATTTGGTCGTCAAAGTAATTATAACAGAGTTGAAAAACTACGTGGTTTGCCTGGACTTGGATTTAGATTTACAACTGACGGTCAATATGACATAGAACAAAAGCGTCTAAGTAATGTCGGTACACCTATGACACCCAATGATGCTGCTACTCAAGAATTTGTCATACAAGAAATTCACAAACTTCGAATCCAAATAACTCGAATAATAAATGAGGATATAATGAATCATTATTCAGCAAAATTTAAGACATTTGAAGAGTTTAAAAACGATATTTATGAAAAAATGCAATCTCTGGAAAAGAGATTTAATGATTTAATTGTTTCTACCAAAAAAAACGAATGTAATTAGTTTATTTGTGTGATAATAAAAACAATTTTTTCTAATAATATGTGTGTTTTATTTCTTAAAAAAGCCAATTTTTACAATAATATTAAAAACAATACAAATTATAATATAAATAATATTAGACAATATTTGTTGCATCTATCCAAGAGTTGTACTGATTTGGGAATCCTAACCATTTTACAAATAGCTGATTTTTTTGGTTTTTTTTACGTTGACGAATTACTTTTTCTACCAGATAAATATCTGGGTTGTTTGTCTTCTGTAGTTCCGCTTCGTAAAAACTTCCCATTATTGGTTGACCGTCTGTAGACTCCAAAAGATATGTTGGTGGATTTGTAATATTCACTTTCGCTACTTTGAAAAGCTCTGTCGACCAAGATGGCGTATAACCTTTATCAAATATACTTTTGTATTTGCTGATACGAACCACATCTCCTAAGCGAAATTTAAACTTTTTTGGTTTAACTTTAATATGATTATAAGCATTAATTTTTGTGTTTGGTTTTACATCGATCGGTCTCATTGCAGTAGTGCTATGTTTAGTGCTATTGTAAGTTTTTGTCACAGATTTTAAAATGTCAATCCATTTGTAAGATCCTTTTAGAGAAAATTGTTTATATAAAATATTTTTTAATGTCCTTATAACTCTTTCAACAATGGTTGCCTTTTTCGTGCTATATGTTGAATAATGATTGATACTGTATTTTTTCATAAGAGCTTGAAAATGTTTATTATAGAATTCCTTGCCTTGATCACTTTGCAGGTTATTAGGTGTGTATTTAGCCTCTTTAATAATATTTTTCATTGCCTGAGCAACTTCATTTCCGGTCTTGTTCTTGATCGCTTGTGTGTATACATATTTGGAGTAACAATTTATACAAACAAGTATATAGCGAAACCCATTGTTTTTATCAGCATATTGTTGCATTTCTGCCAAATCAATCTGCCACAAGTCATTATACCCCTTAATTATTGTGTGTCTCCGCTTAAAATTTTTTCTTGCTGGCTTATGGATTTCATCAACAATTTTTTTTTCCCAGTGTTCCAATCCATATCTTCTGCTATAGTGTTGCGTTATTTACTGATGAAAATAAGTAAATGACTTGGTTAATAAACAATACCTTCTTCACGAAGCTCCTCTATAATTGACAAAATTTCATTGTTATGTCCAGTATGACCGGCCATAGTTGAGCTAACCAACAATCGTAACCGGTCTACTAACTCCTTAGGTTTATTCCAATAGACATATTCGGACTGATTCGAAGAAAGGTGTTTTTTGATGGTAAATGGAATTTTAAAGCAATTCTACTTTTTTGTAGTTTTCGTCGTATTGAACCACCTAATTTAGCTCCTGTCAACAAAGGTTTTATAATTTGATTGTACTTTTTCCATTTGGTTTCCCTTAACCCTTTTTGAGCATTATAAGCATCGTAAGCGGCATCAGTCAGTTCCAACATATTTTTATAACTTTGTAGAACATGTTCACTTATCTCACTCTCTCTACCTAATATGGGGGTTTTTAAAAATAACAAGTCGTAAAGCTCATGTTCACCATCAAATGTGGCAACATTTTTATTTTGGTTGTACAATAATACTTTGCCATTTTTAAACCTTACTTCTAGTTTACCCATATACAATTTTTTTATCTTGTTTTTTATGTATCCCATAAACGGTATCATATAAAGAAGGTTTATTATGTAGCCCATTTAAATAAAAATCAAGACTTTTCTGTGATGGTTTACCACTTGACAGGTAAGATGACGTCGACTTGGTTGACGGAGACGGTGTTAATAAATTTGTGTCATCAACACTTTGATTGTTTGGTGTAAAAAACGGGTTTGAGACATCTTCTAATTGTTCGTTCGATGTAAAGAGACTTTTTTTGTCTTGGGATAATCTTGAAATGGAGTTGAAGATTGTATTGTACTTGATGACTTTTCAGCTAAACCTAGTGTGGGTGTGCTCGTACTGCTAGTTTGTGTTGTTGCTAATACGTTAGATCTTTGATGATGACCCGTCTGTAGGTGCTGCTGCTTTACAGCGTTAGATATAGATGTCAACGGTTTGGAAATGGGCTCATAAAATTTCTCCAATTCAAAGTTATCTTTCACATTTGCCGCTTTAATTTGTTTAAATTTTTTTCTTACAGCATCGGTAACCTCAATTAACTTTCGTTTTAAATCAATTTGTTCATTCATATTAATGATCACGTTGTTCCCAGGTCCTTTAATGACGTAATGAATATTTTCTTTTAATATCATACATATATATAGCTATCGAATCCTCTTCGGTACCTACCCGAGTTTAAGTCGCTATCCTTATCAATGACCAAAAAACCATATTTATTATCCCAACATTTTAGAGCACATCTCTTGAAATTGTTGAAAAGTGATATCAGGTGCAACATGATCCGAGAAAATGTGACGTAAATTCATTTCATCCTGTTTAAACATAATAATGAAATTAGCATTGTCACGTACTAGTTGCTTTGGAACTCTTGAATAGGTTTGGGCTAAATAAAAAGCATCTACATTTTTATGACGTCCCATACTAAAATATGAACGTATTACATCTTGATTTTCACACATTACATCGTCAAAGATAAAAATAGAGTTTGGTTTTGCATCTGACGGTTGTACAATATTTGCTGCATCACTAAATGTGTAGTAGCCAAGTCCTTTTATGGGTGATAGAATTTTTTTAAATACTCATATTTTGGCTGATACAATGATTTTGAATAGATATAAACATTTTCAAAGCGTAATCCCATAGGGTGTGTAAGCAGCGAAATCATAACATTTGTTTTCCCACAATTAGACGGTCCAATGAGTAAGCCACGTATTGATATTGGAAATAAAGGGCCGTGTTTTCTAAAATATGTTCCTGTTTGACCCGACCCGACTTTTTCATCCAAGTTATCAATATGAAACTTTTGTTTTAGGTCTACAATACGCATATTTCAAATAAAAATAAATAACACTTTATAATTTAAATCAGTCAGATGCCACTCGCCAAACGAAGTGGACGGTCTCGATATTCAAATAAGACTGGGAAAGGTTTAATTAATACCCTAATTAATAGACTTCCTTTTGAATTACATATACCTGGTTATCAATATTGTGGTCCAGGTACTAAAGTTGAAAAGCGGGTAGCTAGAGGTGATCAAGGGATTAATCCATTAGATGCTGCATGCAGAAAACACGATATATCCTATTTAAATAATAAAAGAATTTAAAGGTACGACATCAGGCGGATTACGAGTTAGAACAGCGGGCTTGGGAGAGAGTGAAAGCAAAAGAAGCAAGCGCTAGTGAAAAAGCTGCTGCTTGGTTAGTTACAAATATAATGAAAGCTAAGCAGCGTTTTGGTATGGGTGTTAGAAAAAAGTGTGAAAAAAGAAAATCATCGTGTAAAAGAAAACGTAAATGTAAGCGTGTACAAAAAGTGTCATTTGGATCAGCTCTTAGGCATCCCATACGTTCGGAATTACAAAAGGCTGGTGGTAAAAAACTTATTGAAAAAATCTAATGAAAGCATCAAAAATTGCATTTAGTGCAGCACGTAGAACTTTAAAAGCGGCGGGTGGTAAACGAAAAATTCGTACTCCTCGAATTATACCGATACCGAAGCAGGGTGGTTTTATTACCTTTAATTCCAATATTTGCGGGGCTTTCGGCTTTAGGATCTTTGGCAGGTGGAGCAGCAGGTATTGTACGTGCATTAAAATCAGTAAAAAATGAGAAACAAAACAAAACTGGGTCATCATTACAACTAAAATCAACAAGTGGTTCCGGTCTCTTTCTTAAACCATACCGATCTGGGTTAGGATTATACATGAGTAATAAAAAACAATCAAAAAACTAATAAAGTCCCTACCCCAACGTCCATTATCCAATTTAGATTTGGAGCAATATGCAGCCATAATAAAAATACCCCATTTTAGAGGTGTATTTATGCGTGATTTTTGCCTTCACGTGGACCTAAACGATATGAATCAGCAATTGTTAATTTGGACAGTATGCAGGGAGTGGGGACTCACTGGGTGGCCTATAAAAAGCTGGGGTCACATGTAACATATTACGATAGCTTTGGTGACTTAAAACCCCCATTGGAATTAATAAAATATCTAAAAATCGGTCCTGAAGCAACAAAACATATTGAGTATACATATGAACGACAACAAAAATTTGGTACAGTCTGGTGTGGACATTTGTGCTTACAGTTTCTGTCGAAATAAACAATATATTATATAAGCAATAATATGGCTTTAAACCCCAAGACGGATCGTGAAAACTATAAGAAAATGTATTTTTCCCTAAAAGCCTTTTCTCGGTGTGATAACAGCTTACTGAATATGACCCCAATGGAACTGGAAAACATGCCAAAAGAAGTAATGATTGCTTGTGCTTCAAAAGAGATCGCCTTAGTATGGGATAAATTGCCTGAACATTTGAAAAATGATATTGATATACTAAAATACCAATATTGTACTGAACAGTATAAACAAAAAACCATTACAGAAAAAGGTAATCCTGAGATTTGTAGAGCAAAAAGGCTTTTCTGCTGTTATTGTAAAGTAAAGGATATACATATTCACGCAGAAAGCACCATAAAGTCATCAAAATCAAGAAAGAGATTTAAAAGTTTGAATTGTTTAAATTGTTGTAAGCAGCAATAAAATACCTACAAACTTTAAACTAACCTCAGTCATGTCTCACACATTCACCCTGACGGGGCGAAATAGTGTCTTAAGCTCAAATTTTTACCCACCAATCGAGTTGAATGCATCAAGCCAGTATGGTTTGGCACTATTGGGGTTTTATAGTTACAATTCTATTTTCAATGTTAATGAAAAAAACAACTGTTTTTCATACAGAAAAGAAAAAGGAAAAAGATCAATCATATTAAAAATAACACCCGGAGCCTATGAAATAAGCGATATTGAAAAAGCTATGGTTGCTGCATTACAAGTATCAACTAACGATCAAGACGACAAAATTTTATCATTAATACCCAATAATAACACCTTAAAGTGTGAAATTAAGTCAAAATACATAATCGATTTTGATTGTGAAAACAGCATTGGTAAAATAATCGGTTTTGATGCCAGTTTATTAAAAAGCGGACAAAAATATGAATCGACTTCACAAGTTGACATTATGAGTGTGCGTTTAATACGCATTGATTGTAATGTTACGACGGGGGCTCATTTAAATTCAAAGGAGTGTCATATATTATATGAATTTGACATTGATGTCGAGCCGGGTTATAAAATAACAAAAGAGCCTCAAAATATTATTTATATGCCACTTACTCCCAACGGTCGTCAGTTTATAGATAACATTACACTACGTATCTTGGACGACGCAGGTAGCCTAATAGATTTTCGAGGAGAGAAAATTATTGTCAAATTGGAATTAAAAAAAATCACATAATTATGGGGTTTTGCTTTAATAGACAATTACACTTGCTGTCTTCAAGTCAACAAAAGAATAAAAATAAAAAAACAACTCATTCAGCAGTCACTCATAGTTCGAATCTTAAGGTGGAAGGACATCACCAAAAACAGCGGCTCTCAAAAAAGGATTTATTTTTTTAAAGTCGATTGGGTTAAAACCAAAAAATAAATAAATAATGTTTATGACCAGTGACAAAATCGAAGTTTTCAATGAACCTATCCTAGATAACTCAATTATAAGTTTACAAGAATATACATACAAAGCATACGGATCCCCCACTTTTGAAAATTCCGACGAAATACGCATACCAGTACATTTTCAAGATATAATTTTGGACATATCTGAAAGCTATATTTATATTGAAGGTACCTTCAAGCCTAAAGATGCAACAAAAAAATGTTGGTTGTCAAATAATGCCCTAGCCTTTCTATTTGATGAAATTCGTTATGAAATGGGCGGAGAACAAATTGCAGTAGTGCGAAAACCCGGAATCACAACTACGTTAAAAACCTTGGTTTCATTCGGTTCACATCAAGCAAAAAGTCTTTTACCGATGGGTTGGGGTTTAACCGAAAAAAATCAACCCATTTTGGATAATTTAAGTGATGTCTTTTCAGGTAAATTACCATTAAAATATCTTATGGGATTTGCCGAAGATTATCAAAAAGGAATTTTTAACATTAAGCAGGAGTTAATTTTAATTATTTCCCGTACATTCAAAAATTCTTATGTTGGGGAATGTGATGCAGATATAGAAATAAATAAAATAGAATGGAAAATTCGACATATTATTCCAGATGACCGCCAAAAGTTAAAAATTATGTCTCGTATAAATAAAGGTAGTGCAAATATTAAGATGTCTTACAGAAATTGGGATTTATACCAGCTTCCAACTCTTCGACAAACGTCATCAGATGTTTGGGCTGTTAGAACGAGCACTAGTTTGGAAAAACCACGGTACATAATAATTTCTTTTCAAAACAATAGCAATATTGACACGAAAGAAAAAGAGGCAACTCAATTTACTTCTGCAGATATAAGTAATGTTAGGCTTTACTTAAACTCTACAGTATATCCTTATGAAAGATGGAATATGGATTTTTCAAAGAAAATTATTGGACCAGCCTATTATACTTACGAAAACTTCCAAAATAGTTATTATGGGCGTGATTCTAATCCTATGATGGACTTAAAGAGTATTTGGACAATCCAGTGTTTGTTATTGACTGCAGCCGCCAGCCTGAAAGCATTAAGAGTTCATCAGTTGATGTAAAGTTAGAGTTTCAAACAAACAAAAGCCAGTTTCCTAGAGATACTAAAGTAAATGCATTAATTATACATGATTCATTCGTTTCTTACAATATTTTAAATGGTACCGTCACAAATAACCCATTGTAATTAAATTTTTAAGATATTTTTATGTTTAACTCTCTATATGCATATATAAACAATGTATAAGATATTTTTATGTTTAACTCTCTATATACATGTATAAACAATGTATTAAAATAAATTAACCAATAAATGTGAAGTTTATATATCAATTTGTCTTTTAATTCCCCAAACAAAAAAAAAAAAAAGAAAAAATAGGATAAGTTACTACCGCAATGCACTCTAAAATACCTTTATTATTTACCATTTGACTGGAAAAAATAATATATTCTGGCGCATGCACCTCTTCTTTTTAATTTTATTTTGTTAACTTTTCTACATGAATTTACACAGAGTAAAAACTCAGAAAAGTCTACTTTCTAATATTTAATAAAACCCAAATACGGAATCGGGTAATACATGTAAATTTTGGGTGCTTATTGAACTTTTGTGCTAATTTAACCCATTCTTTGACTATATTCTCATTTAAAACTAGAGATTTTAGGCTTAGAACTGATTTTTATATTACCTTGTGGTAGTACATGTTAATGGTGCATAATATTTATTTTTCCTAGCTTCCACCGGTATTATTCATATATTTTTGGTTCCGTTGCAAATTGCGTCTCTCGATTGATTATAATATATCTTCTACCTGCAGAGTTCTACCCACCATCAGAGTCTTTTTTTAAATATTGAAACATTCTAGCTCTAAAATAGATAGAATGTGTAAGCTGTAATAATTTGGAGACAATTTATAGTATATATGTATACTTAGCTGGTTTTAATATCTATCAATGTCTTCATTTTGTAATAAAATTTCTCTCCTATTCATAACAACATAAATATTACTGTGTTTTATTTTTTTATTGATTGCTTGTCTGATTTTATAGCTTTGTTACAAGGCAACACCAAATTTTTAAATTCTTTCAGAGATTCTTTATTATGTATTATTTAGAGGTTAGTTTTGCTGTATCACTGCTGTATTCCTAAAATCAGTTTTAGCGTATTCCATTTATGCTACAGAACCAACCAAAACACAATGTTAGAGTGGTTTTCCGGTGGCGAAAATTTTTGTGCATCACGCTCCAGAGCTTGAAGCTCTTGAACTACTATAAAAAGTTAGTTGCTGGAACGCATCCCTAGACAAGGAAAGAGAGATAACTTTAATAAATTTTAAAATTTAGTTTTTAACCTTTCTTAGCTTTAAAACAATAATCTCTTTTTAATATCCAATTCCATTTCAAACAAATAATTTTAAAAATCCATCCTTAACCATAAAAAACATGTTTTGAGCACGAAAACCAAAGAGGGGTGACGCATGAGGGGTAAGGGGAAAGAAAAACGGAGTAGTTAAGGTGCATAACACTCAAAACGTGATGTAAGGTTAAAATGACGAAACCCATTGGGTTATGTTCATTCATCGACTTTGTGTCAAAACAAAACATAACCTTTTTGCTTGGTTTTGGTCGTGCACTTATTTTTAAACATTTTCACAATATTTAAGCTGTAAATAATCCATAATTATGAAATTATTATTTTTATACTTTTTCCACTTGTAATAAACACGAGATAAATCATTAAAACCCATAAAATGAAACAGCTGATTTAGACACTTCTGTTTAACCCGACTAACCTCGACTTTAACCTGGGTCAGCAGGATCCAACCCGAGTTAAGGATCCGATCACTTTATGAACATGGGTAGATACTGGCCGATCCTTTTTTGAACGGGTTTCATGGATCGGGTTAACCCAAGATCAATATTTGAAAATGCCTAAATATAGGTTATCTGTGGGCAACACCGCTAAAAAATGACAAGACAGGTACAGTTGACAAAAAAAAAAAAAACAAAAGATGGCGTAAAATTAAAGTTGTTTTTTGTTAATTGAATTTTGTGTTGGAATAATGGCATTTTTTAATTTAAATGATTATGTTTGTGGATGAAAGTTAAGTTGAAGCTACTGCCTTGTTTTGGCAATTATTGCTTGCGGATTTTTAGGTATGTAAGTCTAATAATTCAAGACCTCCTGGTCTATATCTCAAAAATTTTATAAATTACTGTTGTAGTTAGGTTTTTTATATAAATAAATTTAAAACACACCCTAACATTTTGAAATAAAAAACATTGTTTACTTGTATGGTTAAAATATTTTATTTTTTTACTTTGTGTTTTGAAATGTATTAAAATTTAAGAAGAAATATTAGGGATTGTCCTAGACTATGAAAAGTGTGGGTTTTTTAAATGTGTTATAAATTTAAAACTACTTAAAGATTCTACTATTTTCTTACATACACATTGATAAAAAATATTTATGGTACAGAGTATATGGGTAAAGCGTAAAGTTTTACAAATAATTTTTTATTTATTTATTTACAATGTGCTGTAAAGAACTAAATAAATACATAGATAAATAATATATAATTTAACAAATGGATAACAAGTTTAACTCTAAATAAAAAATAAATTAATTTAAAATACAAAAGTTTTTAGGTATGGATTTTTCAGTCTTCATTTTGTTGTGAAAGAAACGTTTCAAACACCCCTAATAGAGCTTGTAATTTTTGCTCATCTGTTAAAAACGATTCTAATACAACTTGTAAGTTGTTGATATTTTCATTGGGGTCAGTTTTATAAAATTGTATGTCTGCGTGACCCCAAGGTAGAGTTTTGGTAGATTCAGGAATTACATAACGCTTATCATCTGTATCAGTCAAAGCTACCTTATTTATTAGCTTTGTATAAACATCATGTAATTCGCTACGAAAAGTTCTCATTTTTCGAAAAATTAACCCGCCATGCTCAACAATGTTTCTATAGTCTTCTATATGAAGTTCCTTTTCGATAACCGACTTTTTAATGCCTTTAGCTTTTTTAATTCACTGTTTAAAGACTTAACATAATAAGCTTTAGCCCCGGTGCCATAAAAACTAACAATTGGGTCACCCGAAAATTCGTCTTTCATCTTACCCGGCACCGATTCGCTTTTAATTATATTATATGGGTTTTGTTGTGGAAAGTTTGATGTATCGAATTTTTCAGGGTTTTCCAAAATTACGCTATAGAAGTCATCGGTGAACACTTTTAAAATAAGAGAATCCGTGTCAGTGTAAAGTAAAGATGCATTATTACCAAATTTTTGCTTAATAAAATTATAAAAAAATCATACATGACTGTTTTTGAAATGTCAAGTATGGAAAACCCTATGTATATTGGTTTATTATACACAACTTTAAGTTTAGACATATGAATGGCAACAAAGTCTTCGGTAAAAATGGAACAAGTATTAAAGTTGGGTCGAGCAATTAATGCTCGCGCTCCAGTTTTACCGATGGAATTGTCCCATTCAGTAATTAATCGTATGTCTTTGCGGTTATCAACATTTTCCATTGTTTTCCAAAAACAGCATTATTAAATAATTTAAATAAATCTCTACCAAACTTTGTTGTTGCTGAATTCCGCAAAACCGTATTAAAATCAATATATTTCTTTAACCACTTTGATTGTTGGAATGTTAAAATTCTGTATGTTCGCATTACCATTAACCCATTGTTTATTGCTTGTTTTAAAGTTCTGTAATGGACAACATACCGTTTTTATCGTTTAAATTAGGGATTAATTTCTTAGTTTTGGCTGTTTCTATTGGTGGGACGATGTTTTCTACTAAAAATGGTAGATCTGAATGCGCGTCATGTAACTCTTGTGGGTAATGTACATCTACTTCTAAAACGTATCCTTGTGGGCTATCGTCTTCTACGGCCATAATATTTAAATTTAAAATTTCGTTTTCAGACAACCATCTAAAACCAGCAAATGGTAATGCCTGAGACATACTATGGCCATAAAGATTTGTTGCATCTAAATATGTAATAAATGATGACGGTTTTGTGGGGTCGTAGTTTGGAAGATATTTATTATTGGCAATATGCTTCCTTTCCGTACACTGACTTATACCACCGCGAATTCCTTTTTGAAAAAAATTGAGCATGTCAATGTCTGTTAAAAGTTCTAACTCTACCGAACAGAAACGCAACATACAATCGAGAGACAAACTAGGCAGGCTGACATAATGTGCTGCGTCCAGTTTATAGACTTTTAAACACGTATTGCGAAATTGCTCGAATATATCACACAGCAACAATACGTCGGATTTTAAATATAAATCTGAGTAATCACCTAAATTATTGCATTGAAACAATTGCCATACTCTTTTTGCTCGTTCATAGCTTTCATCGCTTATGTGTTCCTTATTCAAAGTATCAAAAAACTGATCTTTTGTTGGAAGGTTTTTTGTTTCATTTTTCAATTGAATCAATAAAACTATAGGGAAAAACACCTTTTGACGCATCAGTTGGAACTGTTCGTCATTTGCAAAAAATTTTCGTGTTTCCCTAAACTCATCATTGCTTAAACCCTTTCCCAAATTTTCCAAAGACGAAGATAAAAATTTAAAACTATCTAAAAACTTTAATTTTAAATATTTCTTTTTATTGTACCAGTTTTAGCATCTAAATAATCATGCATATAAATACTCTTCGTAAATGATATATACTTTTCTTTACTTTGAGCTATAACACTAATTTTGTCCCCATACCTACACAATTCTTTGATAAACATGTGACAGTCATACCCCCTAAATTGTGTAAAATTATTGGGGTGAAAGTGGGTACCTTATAATTTAAATTACAGATGGAATGTGCGGCCCCAGGTCGTATTTTACCGGTTATATGGCAGTGATCTCTAACTTTAACATCTGAATTTAAAAACGGTTTTTCACAAATACTACATACTGTAGCGTTTTGAAAAATATTTTCTTCCTCAGCTGTTAAAGGAGTCATAGGCACAATGTTTTTTAAATATGTGTTATATAAATGCCTCAGATCTATTTCAAGGCGATCAACAAAAACTTTGGCCGCATCATTACCCCGATATAGCTCAAGTTTTGAAAGGGAGTCATTAAAGGAACATTTTATGAAGTATGCGAAAGAATATGGCTCATGTTTACAATCATTAATAGTAAAAGCTTTTCGTGGATCTGGCTGTGGGGCCACTACTGGTTTTAAAATTGATTCAAAATCAGCATAAACCACAAAGGGAACTCGCATTTGTTTTTCAATGTTTTCAAATTTTAAAATGTTTTCGGGTACAGCCTTGCCAAATTTGTCTATTCTAGTTTCATTTGATGGAGTTAAAGTAACAATATGGTTACAATCATTTGATTGGTGTTGTAATAAATCAGATGCTTTGTAAAAATAAATCAAACAACCATCACAGAAATGCTTTTTCCATGGCTGGTTGGATACTTGTGATGAAACCAATCTAGATAAATCTTTTATCCAACAATAATGATTTGTTGAACACACTCTGTCACATATATGGTTGGGATCGCCCTTAACATCGCAATCTTTTGTAATTAAAAGTAAATTTACATGTGTTTGAAGTTTTGTTTTAGCATACCTTAACGGACCAACAACGTCGTACGTTAAGGTATTGTTTTCAAATTTAGACTCCAAACCATATACATTTACTGAAATATTATTTAACTCCTCAAACTTTGTTATATCCCTTAATTTTACTGGAAAATCCATACCTGCTAAATTTAACACTGTAGAATAATGTGGGTATGAACCAATTCCCGAGACCGCAGCCGCCGCAGGATAAAGTGCTGACGTTATAGCCCATGCAAAACAACAATTGTCTTGATTGTAAACGTTGACTACTGCATTTTTCTTTTGAATACATTTGGGCAACTTGACATAGGATGATCCGGCCATAGGTGAAAACTTATTAATGTTTACTTCAAGATAAAGAATTTTTTCCAAAGCCCATCCTACAAAAAAAATATATATATATATATAGAAATTTTGTTCTATTCAAATCTTTTTAATATTTAAAACTTTTATTTTTTTCGCGGACACATGATTTTTTTGTTTTTTGAGTCGAAAAAGAATTGACCCCCTAATTTTAATTGTAAGTACTTCCGTTTAACATAATAAAGGTTTTTTTGTGAAAAAACAACCAATATCATTTTTAATATTGCGCCAATGTCGAGTTTTGTTCCTAATTTACAAAAAAAAACTGATGCTTATAGAACCTTCAAATATATCCATAAATACGTAAAATACATATTATGTTTTTGTACATATTACAAAAAATATATATATATATATATATATAGTTAGCCATATAGGTATGTTCGTTTGATAAAGTTTTTATTATCCTGAAATATTTAAAACTTGACATTGGTTGTTTTTTTTTTTGAAAAAACCTTTAATTTGAACAGAGTATTCGCAGTGTTAAAAGCTCTACATCATTTTAAGTTGATTGTAGAAGCACCAAAAGTAATTTTTCATCTTTTTATATATATAAAAAATGTTGTAGGACCTTTTAAAACCACGAATACTCTGTAAAAATTATGGTGATAAACACTATAGCTTAAAAATAATTAAAAATATATGATTTTTAAATGAGATAATTTTAAATTAAACAAAAAAAGGAAGTGCTTAGTATTAAAATTAAGGGCTCGTTTCTATTTCAACCCAAAAAAAAATAAAATAAAAATTTTCATGTGACCCCAAAGAAAAAAATCGAAAATTTTAAATGAAACACCCTAATAAATAATTACGTTAAATATAACACATTTAATTTTACATACCTGAATCTCTTTCCTGGAACTCGGTGGACTGTGTTTTCATGGCCTCGACAAATAAGTTGTAGACTTCGTTAAGGTCACTTGCCACTGTTACGACCTCATTACACGTATTAAATGATTTGTCGTCATAGGTTTCCTGTGATGGTAGATGGTAACGTGCAATAACAACCATATTTATTTTTATAGATTGGTGTATCTGTAAAGCATTATTAATAACATCCAGTACTCGGCCTTTTATTGAGTCAAAAAATGATTTGTAGTCGATATGATCATTGTCGCTCGATATATGGTAGGATTCAATGCGATTTTTAAATGCACATTTAACATGCTGCACACCTTGCGAAACAGGAACACGAGATTTATTACGGTGTTCTAATGTCCTTTGATGAGCCATTATCTGGTTTTGCGGCACCATCACATTACACAAATCACAGGACTGCATGCATGGTGTAGATGGCGATACAGATATCTTCCTTTTTTACTCGGTCCAGCCATATTTGTATCAACACATCGATATGGACAAGACTGTATCATATGACGAGTCAAAGAATATGAACGAGTAAAAGTAACTTGACACTTTTCACACACGTACTGAGACATTTTCAAAGTAACACTTTTTTACTAACTGACGAAATTAACACAATATGTATAACCTCTCTTAGCTCAAACGTCCGAATAATAATGTGACATATAAAGAAGTAAAGACTCCCCCTACATCGCCTCCTTATAAATACATGGTCAAGGATAAGGCGGGCTATAAAAAACTCATGAACACCTGCTGCTTTCTGATTAAATCCATATTTAAACGCGGTAAAAAGAACTGGAGAAATATACCCCATTCTGCATATAAATTGTTTCTTAAAATTTAATGTATACTAACACATTTAAAAACCCACACTTTTTATAGTCTAGGACAATACCTAATAAAAAAACTACCCATAGCTTCCAAATTAAATCTACAAATATATTTTTTTATCAAAGACATAATCTCACGAAAAACTTTAGAATGAGGGCTTGTGTGAATAAACAAAGGATGCAATAAATTTAAATTCTTTGGGTTATTAAAAACACATAATAACCCACGCCACAGGTGCATCAAAAAACGGTACACCCTGAAAGCATAATTCAAGGTTAACACTGAATGGTCAAAAAACACCTGTGGTTTTTCTCAAGGACATAAAAGAAACCCTTTATCTGGGTCCGCTTACTGTACACCTGTTTAATTTATGTTAATAACGACCTAATTAGCATAATTAGGTCGTTAAGAGTGCAGTGCATTCCCATTTCTTCCCTACTGACGTCAGCTTGCTGCTTGGGCAGTAGTAGAGTTAATTTAAATTTATTTATCTGCAACGTTTAGAAAACAATCAGTGGCTGGCAGACTAACAAATGGCAATTCAAATTGAAAATGACACATGCAATAATATTTTTAATTTCGTTTAGGCAGACTGCGCGGCTTTTAATGGTTGTCTGGCTAACAATTTGTCGCAGGAATAATTTACGATGTAATTTTGTACGCGCGGCAGTGAGAAATAAAAAAAATAATATTTATCATATTTTTTTAAAATTTGAAGTCCGTTAACATTATACAGGGTCATCTAAATTAAGTGTCTGTCATTTGTAACTTCGTTATTACTTAAAATATAAAACAGTTTAAAATAGCAAACTCGTAGCTTTTTTCACGCTCTTTAAGACTAAAGATGAGAAGAAGCAATTGACAATTGGGTTGCTGAGTTATACAGTGAAATACCTCTTTTTAAATGGAACTTCCTGTATATTTTATCATATTAGAAAGTTCTTTCAAAATGCTTTAAAAAAGTACTTATGTAATATATCCAATTTTTTATAGTTTCGGAAATATGGCCATCCTCAGGAGTTTAATAGTGAACTGGATTTTTATATAAAACACCCTGTATATGGTATTATCAAATAGTAGATATTTTCCCCGTTTTATTTCTGACACTAAAACTTATTGCTTATAGCTTAAGGCTGTGATATAATGAAAATTTAACGTAATTTTTAGATTTGAATGGCCATATTTCCAAAATTATAAGAGACAGACATATCAAATGTGGTATTTTATTAAAGCATTTTTTAAATATCTATTTACTGGTAATGTAATATACAGGGTGTTTTATTTTAAAAATGCCAGTGTACTATAAAATTTCTGAGAATGGCTATATTTCCGAAACTATGAAAATATGGATATATCACATGTGGACTTTTTTCAAGGATTTGGAAACATCTTTTAACGGTGATAAAATATCCACTGATCTCGATGGATTGCCAATGTTATTGCCTGCGTAAAAAAGTTATATTTCATGAGCGAAAAAACCGGTTTGTGCGCAAGCAAATCGAGGGTAAACGCACCTGGTGCCAAACAGACTATCCGCATTATCGGAAAGAATTTGTCGACGGTGGTGGCGGCGTCCTGGTTTTCTGTTCAAAGTAACGAGCGTCACCGTCAGATCGCGGACGGAGGGCACGGGGTGCTGGTGTTTGTATTTTGTTACGGCTTTTAAGTGCGCATGTTCGTCTACCCGTCCATTTGTTTACTGCGCAAGGTCGTAAAAATACGAAAATTGCTTCTTGCCACTGCGGATCTAAATGTAGGTTATCTATGCTTGTAACGCCTTATTAAATACCCATCTGGAAAAGAAATAACCGGCCACTCCTGGTATACAGGTTAAAAAAACTTAATATATGCAAACAATAGTTTTATAAACGCCAAAAACAGGTTTATTGCCTTAAATTCCGTAGACTATCAAAAGCGTTATGGCCCGTTATAGAAGAAATTTTGTGCTATTTAACAGTCTTTTGTATGCAGACACCATAGAGATCTATATCAGATTTATGGCCACCCAAGGCCTTTCATGTCGCTTCTTTGTACTTACTTTATGTACACACGCTCATTTTTCTGTCTGAAGAGGTAAAGTTTAATATCACTTTAGTGACTCATGTTAAATAACTGCACTATATTTTTTTAAATATACAGGGTGATTCAAAAATCGATCTCACGAAACTTAAGGGGGTGATTCTACTTGATAAAATAAGGGTAGAGCTTTATATATATTTTTTTCAAAATGTCAAACGTTTTCGAGTTACAAGCCATCAAAGTTTAATTTTTATTTTGGTTTTTTCGCTATATTGCATTTATTTTTTAACCAATCCAGTTGATATTTGGTACTCGATTTTTAAATCACCCTGTATTATACCGGTATTTATAAATGGCCATTGGAAATCCCATGTAAATTTGGATACCTTCAAATAATTTTTTTATCTTAATGACATCTCACGAAGGCTTATGCCTAAATACCAGTGTACCGTGAGTGCCGGGTTACTGTATTTTTAACCCAATATTGTCGTGTTCCGTCAACGTTATCCAAGCACTGAAACATGCAGTTGCATTTCACAGCACCTTTTAGACAACGCGGTAGTTGTTCAGTTCCAGTTATGCGCAGAACTATATGTGCATAATGTTGAAGTTTCGAATCATCCCAGAACAGTTCAAACGATTCGAAAACCAAAACACGCTTAATATAACGCGCAGACTCCACCAATTAATTCGGAATCAGTTCTTACAGTTCCTACTCAAGGGTTAGAACTGCCGTTACCGTTCTCGAATCGTCCAAAACTAGTTCACAAAATAAACCAAAACAGCAAGCATCCAATACGGAATCGGTTCTAAATGAACCCAAATACTTTATACCCGACTGCGCAGGCTCGAACTGTTCTAGAATCGTTTCAATCGGTAACCAAAACGAACCTAGTGCCACCACGGCCGTTATTTTTAAATAACTATTACCTAGAAATGGCAGAATACAGTGGTTTGCCATTGCCAACTGTGAGGTGACGAGCTATTAAAAATCCGATGTCCGACTGTATGTCCCCTTTAAAAGGTTTTATTGTCATGAAACAATTATACTAAACCAGGGACTATTACAACAATTTTTTATTAGAATATTTATGACGTTGGTAAGATAAGCTTACATACTAAATTTCGTTATTTTCTAATAAGTCAGTTAAATGTTATTTAAAAAAAAAACATTTGTACCTGATACACACCTTAATGAATCCACCAGTAATGAATAAAATGTCTGTATGTAAATTGGCTTATTAGAAAATAACAAAGTTTACTGTGTGAGCTTATCTTATATCTTGCTGTTATACATGTATGCGCGGTTTTACCTGAATAGGCAAGGAAGTGCGAAGTTTGTCTCTAAAACCTTCCATTGCAATGTTCTCTAAAATGCAACCTAAAAACGATTACGTAACATTGTATCATTTAGTCCATTTAGTGTATTCCTTTTACCTTGTAGAACCGTTCTGAACCGTTCTCTGAACTGTCAATAGTGTCAAGAACGGTTCTACAACATGAAAAAAATGTCAAAAAATTGTAAAAGGAAAACTTATGGTGTTGTTCTGGGCGGTTCTTGAGCATAAAATGAATATACCAATTGTATGAACGATTTTGACGTATGTGGGTATGTCGCATTAATGTTATTTTAATATAATTGTAATTTTGCCTTATACTGCCTTTGGGAACATTTTGCCGTTTTGCAATGTTGATGCCCCTCAAATATAATATACACGTAACTGCATTAAAGCTACAGTCTGCTAAAGCAGTTTTTTTATTTAATTATTGGCCCACTCTGTGTACAGACGGGTATTAGATTTGTGCCAATACAAAAAAATAGGTCTGACCCAATTTTTAACAGATCTGTACCTTTTATTCTTACTGGTCACAAGGTCTTATAAAATTTGCGCCGTGTCCTGAAAGGAGTAATTAGCTTGGTCCTAACTGCACATATTACCAAAAACAAAACATTATTTATAACAATTTAACACATAATTAGGTGTGAATAAAACACAAAAACCTGATGGGATAAATAGTAATAATAGAATAGTAACTGGTACGAATTCATAATATTCTTTGCACGACTTGATACCATGAATGATTACAATATCCCAGTGATGATTTCGACTGGTCTTATAAAATAGGACCACACACCCAAATGTCAAAACTAAATCGTTTTTGAATAGATGATGGATTAGGAGTGTTAATTATTACTGACGATTAAATAATTGATTTTTATACCCTAAGGTGATTTTTTTCTGCATGAGGTTAAATAAAATATGTGGAGTATAATTTTTTATAGATGAGAGGGTTATTTCCAATGTGTACAATCTCCAATATTACCTCATTTTATTAAAAATTACCAAAGAACTTTTAAATTAAATGGAAATAGAACTAGAAAAACTGAAAAGTCTCTGGGTATTTGTCTTGATCAAAATCTTACTGAAATTATCATGTTAGCAATGGGTACGTTCAGCCGACTTCACCGGCTGAGTTGCTTGGTAAGCGGTCGCGTTCACCCGACCGGACGACAAGCTTCTTGAACTCAGCAGATGTCCATTTTACAAAGCGGTCTTTATTTATGCTAACCAAACTCAGCATTTATTTGGGCTTGCGCAAATGTCGACCTTTGGGAAGTTCTGTTAGTCATCTGTCAAATTTTGGTTCTATTTTTTAAGTAAAATGTCGAATTAAGAAGCGAAGCGTTCAGAGACTTGCCAACTGCTGGGTCGTTTTTCCGCTGAATCGCTTTGTGCTTACAAAAGCTGCTGATGTCGGATGAACGTTCCCAATGTATGTCAAAAATTAAATTCTCTGTCTGTTACTCGATGCGGGTGCTTGCAAATTATTTAAGTGGCAGTACCCTGAGAAGTGTATATTATGCAAACTTTTATTCTCGTATGAGGTTTGGGGTGATCTTTTGCGGAGGAACAAGTGAAAGTCAAAGAATATTCCTTGTGCAAAAAAACGTTATACGTACAATCCTTCGCCTTCAGTACAGACAATCCTGTAGGGGCAGATTTCGGGAACTAAATATTCTTACTCTTCCTGGTGTGTATATCTATGAGTGTTTTGTTATTTTTGTTTAAAAATAAAGATAAGTTTAGGCAAAATGAGATGATTAACTATCATTAAACACGGTTTACTGGCTACTCTTTGCCACAACATAGACTGACCGCAACGGAAAAATTCACTACATATTTGTGTATAATATACCACCTACTACACTTATGTTTATATTAAAAAATGATTTGTTAGGTTATGTTGAACTTGTTGAATTCGTAAGAAGACTCATATGTGGTCCGAATAATTAATACTGCAAACAGACGTTGGCTCGCTCACTTAAATCGGACCGCTAATTGGAAGTCTATACGTCGTAAATGCTGTGAGCAAAATTTGGACCGCGGCCTTAAATGTAAAATTTCGTACATGAATTTATATTAAACTGGTATTTGTATTAATAAAACAATTTTTTTAAAATTATTCTCAATAGTGCTTATGATGTAAATCCAGTTAACAGTCTTTTTTCTCATCCGTTTATGCAGCTCTATGAATAGAACGAAATACACAACCAACATCCTGACATCTATCACGTACACACGCCTCTTTTTCTTTTAAAAAATATTATTCTTCTTCTTAAATCATCATTCATTTTTAATTTGGTCCCCCAGTTATAAGTGTTAAATTTCATCTTAAGTTCATAACAGGACGAATGTAAATTGGTCCACAAGTACCATCACATTGTCAATCTTAGAACATTAAAGCTATTTATCATTTGGAAATAAATTGTTTGTAATTATTAAGTGTGCATCTTATAATCACCAACTGTTTAAATAAATAAATTAAAAACGGGATCGAATTCTTTATCCAGTGCATCAATCATTGTCGAAAGCGAAATATTAGAAGATTCTTAGACGTATACTGCTGTTTATAATGCAGTATAACTGTTAGTTTAGAATGTTGTTTATGTAAGAGTTAGTGAAAATAATAAACTTCATTTTGCAACCGATTTTTGTGTTAGTATCGCCAATATTACTTAACCCATATTTACATATGTTGAAATGGATTACATACATGCCCAAGACAGTCAAACATCTTTTTAAGTAAAAAAATTGCTAGAGTTAAGAAAATTCTCCGCTACGCGTCGTTCGGTCAACTGCACCCTTGTGCTGAAAAGTGACACTTTCAGCTCTAATTAGGAATATACCATTTTCTAAACCGGTGCACTTTTCTGATTTTAACAATTGCTACAATTTTTCTTCCATGCAAGAAAAATAATACGGCATGTTCTACTTTTCTAGCACAAATCCCGAAATTCTGGTGAAAATTTAAGTGATTTTTTAAATACACAGGCAAACAAAAAAAAGTTTGTGTGCACCGGACGCGATCTATTTACGGGTATGGTTTTTGACCCTCTGAATTCGAATTTTAAGGCAGTTTAGGCCGTACTGAGTCCCAACTTCTGGTAAATTGCAAAAAAAAAACAAAAAATGGTTCTAATTTTCTCTATTTTTTACCGTTTTTTGCAATTTATTCAAAATTGGAGGGTAAACGGTCTAAACTGATTTAAAATTCGGATATAGCGGGTTAAAATACATGCCTGTAAATAGGTCGCGTCCGCTATACAAAAACTGTTTTTTGTGCACCAGTGCACCGGCCCATATATATAAGATAAAATTCTGTACACCGGACGCGACCTATCTAGGGGCACGTTTTTTGACCAGCTGAATACGAATTTTAAACAAGTTCAGGCCATATACCTTCCAATTTTGAATAAATTGTATAAAATCGTTAGAAATAGCAAAAATTTTCACCAATTTTTTAAACTGACTTAAAATTTAGAGGATCAAAAACATACCCGTAGATAGGTCACGTCCGGTACACATCAAACTTTTTTTTGTGTGCCGGTGATAGTTAGTTAAGTAAGGGAGGGTAAAGTTATGGTTTTGCTCAGAAAGGTAATGTTGTTATTTTTTTAGACAAAAAGGTTTAAATTTAATTGGTAAAGTGAATGGTACTTTAAAATATATTATTGGGCAAATATTGTATACAATTTTTGTTAAAAAATACGGCAATTGTGCGCAGCGTCTCGAAAAAAGTAAATTGCGGTTTTCACCACATCTCGGACCTGCTGGATCAAACGAAATCAAAAAGTTTAGGTTGATTCTGGTTAGTTCTGGCTAGTTAAAAATACAAATGGAAACTCTGTACCTGTCATATATTTATGTATGTGTATTAGAAGAGGTTAAATCCGGTAATCTAGGAGGCCATTTAATAATTCCTAGTCTACCATTCATCTTCTATAACTCTCGTGTCTGTAATAGCCCTATGTGACAGTAACATGGTAAATGAGTAATACTTTTTTATGACGTTCGTTTAGCACTATACGTTTATATTTTATTGAAATGTTTACTAAACAAATCAAGCGCAGACTGGCAGATGGAAATCCCAATTAAAAAGGACACATGCAATCTAGCCAATTCGCGTAAGCAGACTGCATGACTTTTATGGCATGTCTGATGTCTAGCAAACAATGCGGTGTCACTGCCGGCATAATTTATTTTGTAATTTAGAGTTTTGAATATACGAGAGCAATTTAGTATCTACGAGGATAACTTAAAAATACTTTGCCTTACTGAAGACCTGAATTTCTAATTTTGATACTTGACAAAAGAAGGTATATTCTTGACAAGCTGTTCTCCTAAAATGCAAAACAATTTATATCCTAAATTCTAAAAATTTAGGACTTTAATACTTGTGAGATAGTTAATTTTAAGTAAAAATCGTAAAACCAGTAGAACATGACAGATTAAGCAGACCTTACAAAAATTGTTACTACATTGGAAAAATATGAAAGAGGTAATTTTTATACACAACTAGAAACATTTTTATTATATATAGGTATCAGATTTTTGCGTCTTGTTACTTCGACAGCAGAGTTAGTAGTATCTTCGAATACTTGATGGTATTCTGAATACTATTCAGAATACCTTTGTGCGGTATTCGAATACTAGACTACAAAATTTCATAAATCAAAAATCTGCCAACACGCATTTGATAACAATCACAGAATAAACTGGGATGCTTCGAGTATTTTAGCAAAGGAAACTTGTTTTAAAGAACGCAAAATCAAAGAAAGTGCGTATATATTATTAAATAAAGATAATTGTGTAGCATCAATTTCAGTTAATTTAAATAACACTTGGTTGCCTTTGCTCGATACTGAAGTATCTTCAGGAAAGCTAAAAATCAATTAACTCATTACCTTTTTGTCTTACAAATAATAAATACACCAGTTACTTATGTCACTCATGACACATATGTCAAACTATTTTCAGTTTGTGATTTTAAAAGCATAAAATTTAATCATTTCTAATTTAAATATTAGTTAATTTTTTATTTTTATTTTTTAACTTTATTTTTAATCTTGACAACGGTGCAGACTTGCCACCGAAACGTCGTTTTTTAATTAGAATTTTTTGGGTTTTTTGGGGGTTTTTCTTTTATTTTGTTTCAGGCGACCGGCAAGTTCATAGGGGTCAATAGGGCTGAACAGGGTCAGCTCGTATACCCCAGGATCAGGACCGAAGCGGTCCCATTCTTTCCAGGCGTGTACCCAACAAAAAGACCATCTTATAATTTTTAGTTAACTCCCTTGCATATACATAAAACAATTGATGTATCATCGCCTTCTTAATTTATTGTTTAATCAACCCAACCGAAGCGCCTTAATTAATGTTAATATAAAATGACACCAACTCATTAAAGGAGCTGAAGCCGACACCATATGGCTTTCGTTTTGGTTTCGGTGCTGCATTTCGTGTGTACACTTTGCGTAAACCAAATTAGAGAATTTGTTGGGCAATGTTTATTCCGCAGGATGTGACTGCACTTGAAAATGATGGAGACCAAGCTTAATTAATGTTATTTGTTTGGGTATACGCCAAATATTATTGTTTTTTTTCTAAAACAAAGTAAAGAAAAAAAACCCAAAGAAACCCAAAAAGAAATGACACTGAAAAAAGATATCTTAAACAAAAGTCTTAGATTGAATTCGAGAGAATTGTGACTTTTATATGTGTTAAAGAAATAAGATCTCTAACAGAGAAAATATATTTTCAGCTTTGCGTACTAAATTCAAAAGCAAGCGCTCTTGTAATAAAAAATCCTTATTTCATTTAGTGATCCCAATGGGTCTACATTAAAGAACTATGGATTAGGTTAAAAATTAAAAACTTTCAAATCGAGGTATTCATGAATTTGGTTAAAAATATTTGTACCCTTATATTAAGTATCTAGATTCACAATAGAAATTACATGCGCTCTTCCGTTGAGAAATTGTTTCTTTAAGACAAGATAGTAAATACCACAGACTAAAATAAAATTTAATTTAATTAAGAAACTACGTATCTTAAATGAAGAACAAGGGCTCTTGATATTTAATATTAACGGCAGAGACAACAATGAGAAGAGTAACTGGTCCTAACAATTTGTCCATTGTATTTATCTCTTTCTGGTTTAACGCAAGTTCCAATAAATATGTCTTTGTCTTTCATCATGGCAGGCTATCGTAGATGGAGCAATCATCGCTTTGCCCTGGTTGCCAAGTTGTTTACAATTTCTGCATGTAAACTTTAATGTCCTTTTTTGGCTCACATCTAATTAAGAGAAAGAAAATATACCATGAATCGAATATTTTTAACTTGACAAACGTTGCCGCAGGCAGTCACGCCGAAATGTTATTCGATATTTATGTTTGATATTTTTCAATGGCCGATTTGTTTGGACAGTTTGTTTACATTTTCTGTGATTTATTGTGTTTCGTGGTTTTTTACCTTTAATTGTACTTTGAATATTGACTTTTATTAGTGATCACAGTGTATATATTAAATTTGTGCTTTTCAACAGATAATTTAAGGTAATATTGACATGGTTATCTGTAAGAAAAAATCTTTATAAAAACCAAATAAATGACATTTTTAATTAGGTGTGTGTAATTATTGAACTAAACCCCAATATTTTATATTGATAGGAAACAAAAACAATACCTAACATTAAGGGCAAAAATAGCATAGCTATATAATTTGAATTTGGCGGGCAAACGATAAAGTCCACTCACGCGCCATCTGCGTTTACCTTCCTTGAAGACAGACAAGCAAGGCCCAGCAGCTATCTCTCTCTCGGATAATTTATTTACATTTAGTTGCTCGTCTCATTGTTATCTCTGTTAACGGTATTAAATTTAGGAACTCTTCCCTTCACATGAGTGTGCCAAATTTTTATCTTTGTCAACAGTTAAGAAAGGAATTCCTGCTTATTATGTTATTCACCGGGTTATGCGTTTGGCCAAACTTCATAGGACTTATCAAAATGGCTGTCCCGGGTCCAAGTTGAATAACACGAATAACAAGAGTATTTTATAAGAAAAACTTTCGTTGTTCGACGGTAGGATATAAACGTGCCGTTGATACCGAACGGAAAAGCACCATTCAGTGAATATTTATATTAAAGAAATGGTTTCTTTGACATAAAGGGCAGAAATTTTGGTATAGGTTCTCCAAATAAGAACCTATTATTTTAAAGGAAATGCATGAATATTTTCACAGAAACATTTAATTTCTTTTGTGTAAAATCTTAAAACTTTTATTTAAGATATTTAAGAGCTTAAATTATAAATCTTTATGTTTTCATTTCTTGATTCTGATGTTCTCAAAATGATACTAAAAGTATTTTTATTTAAAGATTTTTTTAAATAAAAAACATAAATTAAAGTGTTACAATGAATGACAGCCTTAATAGTTTAAGTTGATGGGTGGTGGCTCAGCCGACGTTTCGGAAAATTTATTTCCTTCTTCAGGGCAATTAGAATTGATTTTCCGTGTTAAAAATATATTTAAAAAATTCACTATGGACCATTTTCTTTATAGACACAAAAACAGTGGACACAACATAAAGGTTAAAATAATTTTAACTGACATGTCAGTTGGACTTTTGGTCAGTTGTAACAATTTTTGAAATTAAACCGGTTTATGCGCAAGCTAAGGGTAAACGCACTATCCGCATTATCGGAAAGAATTTGTCGATGGCGACCTGGTTTTCTGTTCGAAGTACGGTAGCTAATGAGCGTCACGATCAGACCGCGGTCGGAGGGTACGGAGTGCCGGTGTTTGTATTTTGCCACGGCTTTTAAGTGCGCATGTTCGTCCACCCATCCATTTGTTTACTACGCGAGGTCGTAAAAATCCGAAAAATGCTTCTTGCCACTGCGGATCTAAATGTAGGTTATCTGATTCTATGGTAACGACTTATTCTGCACTGCCGACCTAAAAGGATTGCGTAAACTAATGATAGCGAAAAATACATGGAGGGTGGTAAAGATAAGTCAAGCAGTATTTAAAATATTTTTAATAGGAAATCGCAATGAGTCTGAGAGACTACAGTGTAGTACTTTAGGGCTAACCCACAAAATATCAAAAACACAAAAACTATTCAAATTGCGAAAAAACCTTTTTGAATAAACGGTTAAAATTGTGGAATAATTTAAAAACAAGTTTTCTTTTAATAAAATATGGCTTTATTGGTAGTTTTTAAACAGATAAATTTGATAGCGGTATAGATAATAAAATTGTTAATTTTTATAATGGGTTAGGTCAAAAATCAGTTATCAAAACTGCAAATTTTAGGCTCATTAATAATTGTGGAATCCTGTTTCAAAATTCCAATTTAAATATACGAAAGATTTAAAATTTATTGATGGCAGTTTAGCAACTAATTTTTTTAATATGAGATAGAGGACGTCCATATGTTGTTTTCAGTCAAAATATTTATGTGTGAAAGGAAACGGCATATATTAGCGACATTTCTGCAAATTTGATATAACGGCACTTTTATTGTCATCGAAGCTATATCGTATAATATAGAATAAGATATTTAACTTAATATCGCATAAATATGTAAATATTATTAGTTTAAATCCATTCTAGCAGATATTAGCAAAATTTGAAAATAACTAGTAATTTAGGATAATTTTTTTAAATGGGGTTTTTAAAAACATACAGGGTGATTCAAAAATCGATCACGAAACTTAAGGGGGTGCTTCAACTTGACAAAATAAGGGTAGAAATTCATATACATTTTTTGTTCAAAATGTCATTCGTTTTCGAGTTACAAGCCGTCAAAGTTCAATTTTTATTTTGGTTTTTTTCGCCATATTGCATTTATTTTTTAACCAATTCAGTTGATATTTGACACAAATCGAGCTTTGCAAATTCAAAATTTTAAGACAAAAGTACTTTTTTAAATACCGCCAGAGGGCCTTTTACCGAAAATTTAAAATTTATTTACATCATAACTTTTTTATTTTGACAGATATCGCAAAGCTGGAGGCGCCATTTAACTTAAAAAATAAGGTACTCTTTATTAAACTCGATAAACCTCACCGTTTAGGCACCAATAGACATCAAAATTTTTATCAATTTCAATCAAATTACCTACATACCTACAGGGTGTCCAGTAACTCAACCGACAAACTTTACGCCGGCGATTTTTCAACAAAAAATTAGAAAAAACTTCATATAAACATATGTCCTAAACGTCTTAGTTTTTGAACTACGGTGTGTTAAATATTAATTTTTTTAAATATTTCATCAAACATCAACTAGATTAGTTAAAAAATAAATTCAATATGGCGAAAAAACCAAAATAAAAATTGAACTTTGACGGCTTGTAACTCGAAAACGAATGACATTTTGAAAAAAAAACCACCTCCTTAAGTTTCGTGATAGATTTTTGAATCACCCTGTAAAATGATGTCTTCTCCCTAGAAGTATGTTAATATGTTTTTGCTAAAACTGTTTTTTGAAATCCTACAAGACAAATATTAGAATTTCTGACCATTTTTTGTCTAAAGAACAAGTCTTTAAGTGGTCGGAAGCACGGGATATTCACAAGGAACCCCTTTGAAAAAAGCAAGTGTAAGAAAGCTCTCTTTATTAAAAACAACAAAAAGTTTTTTGGCAAGCCAAGTGTGAATATACCCACTGTTTAAAAACCATTTCTACAGCGAACAAATGCTGGCGTCCTAGGTAAACAATCCCAATCAGTGCTGCCAGATCTACCGTTTTTACGGTAGATCTACCGTTTTCAACCTTGATCTACCGCTCTACACCGGAATCTACCCCATTTTAATATTGTGGGCTGTGACATAAAATAAGGAATGTGTGATCGATAATATTGCATATAAAACGGGAAATTTTACGTAATTTTTAAAAATATGTAACGTGTAATGTATGGATATACATTCGCATAAATAAATATCGCCGTGCGAAAACTCCTAAATAATTACTAGAATACAAATACTTTTTTATATAAATTCTCGATGCTTTGGCCCTGGCTTACACACGGTTTTTGTAAAAATTTTACCGATTTAGTATTAAATGAAGCTTACTCAGATTAGATGTTTTATTTAATAAATTCCCAAATTCATATAAATTAGGAGATACCTCAAGACATCATAATGGCGACGAGGATTTAAGAATCTACGTGCATTTGGTTGCTGTTTTATAAATTGTTTTTTTGAGTAAACAAGTTTTTATTAAAGAAAAACAAAAGTGTAGCCAGTTAGTGATTGTGGCGGCAGTAATAAAAATGCCAAACGAAGTAGTAGGGCTTCTAGGGTCACTTACCATTTTCGACCCAAAAGTATCCAGCTTTTTGGTGTTTTCGGAACGCTTGAAGCAATTTTTCGTGGCTAATGGTATTACCGACCAAGACAGGAAAAAGGCTATTTTGCTAAATACGTTATCGGAGGAGTGCTATATTTTGGTGAGGAATTTGTGTGTTCCAAATTTGCCTGAAGAAAAAACAATGGATGATTTAGTGAAAATTTTAACCAATCATTTTTCACCAGTAAAATCTTATTTTGCTGAAAGGTTAAAATTTTATAATGCCAAAAAACAACCTAATCAATCTGTCAATGATTGGCAGGCCAAGGTAAAAAGTTTGGCTTCAAACTGTAATTTTTCCACTGAGCTGCAGACAGTTATGAGAGACATATTTATTGTTGGAATGAATGACGATAAAATTATGGATCGGCTCTTCGAAGAAAATGTTTCCAGGCTTACGTTTGACAATGCAGTTAAAATTGCATTAACCAAAGAATCGGCTCTCCTGGAGCACGATATGAGGGGAAATTTTAGTGGAAATGTGAAGCAGGAACCTGTCTATTTTCAAAAAGAAAGGGGAAACAAATTCCAGAACCCCAGGAAACCAGCACAACACTCGCATCCAGGTCCGAGTGGACATAAAATGACTGATAAAGGCGAAAGGTGTTTAGTGTGTGGCCGGAAAAATCATAAGACCAATCAGTGCGTGTATAAAAATTGCAAGTGCCATAATTGTGGTGTAAAAGGGCATTTAGCGCCCCAGTGTAAGCGAAATCGCCACCATTTTATGCAGGAAAATAGTGAGCGGCCGCAAAACTCCGACACTGAGGAGTCTATATTTAATATTAGGCAATTGGATGTAAATAATATTCAGGATTCAGGTAACATTAAACCATTTTATATTAAACTGTACGCTGAAAAAATTCCACTTAATTTTGAAATTGACTCAGGTTTTGCACATTCTGCAATTTCAGAAAAATTATATTTAAAGCATTTTAAAAATTGTAAATTATATAAAAATGATTTGTCTCTTACAGATTATGTAGGCATTACATTTAAACCTCTGGGTTTTTTGCTTTTAAATATTCTTTATGAAAATAAAAATTACTCTTTAAAAACTTATGTAATAAAAAATGGAGGGCCCCCGCTAATTGGCAGGAATGCTTTATCTATGTTAAATTTAGGATTTTGTAAACAAAACAATCAAATTAATTGTTCAGTAAATAATAATGAAAATCATAGCATATACGCAATGCAATTAGGGGAAACAGGTTTTTCTACCCAGCTTTCAAATTTATTAGAAAAATATAAAGATATTTTTGACTCAAAATTGGGTACATTTAATAAATTTGAAGTAAATTTTCAGCTTAAAGAAGGGGCCACACCAAAATTTTGTAAAGCTATACCAGTGCCTTTTGCATTAAAGCCAAAAATTGAACAGGAACTTGAACGGCTTGTTCAAATTGGGGTCTTAGAAAAAACTGAATTTTCAGACTGGGCAACCCCTATTGTGCCTGTTTTAAAACCCAATGGAAATATACGCATATGCGGTAATTTTAAAATTACTTTAAACCCTCATCTTAAAATTGTTAATTTCCCGTTGCCTCGTATTGAATATTTATACACACAGTTACAGGGTGGTCAAAAGTTTTCAAAAATAGATTTATCTGAAGCTTATCAACAAATAAAACTTTCTAAATCATCTAGAAAACTTGTAACAATTTCGACCCATAAAGGTTTATTTTCCTATACCAGATTACCATATGGCATAAATACCGCCCCCGCAATTTTTCAACAAATTATGGAAAACATTTTTTCAATACAGGGTGTGACATGTTTTTGGATGATATTCTGGTTACTGGAAGGGATGATTTGGAACATTTGGAGCGTCTGGAACAAGTTTTTGCCGTCTCCAAGAATGTGGGTTAAAAGTCAAAAAAGAAAAATGTTCTTTATTTCAAGATTCGGTTCATTATTTGGGTCATACTATAGATAAAATAGGTTTACATACATCTCAAGAGAGAGTTACGGCAATAAAAAATTGTCGCACCCCTAAAAACGTAACTGAATTAAAATCATTTTTGGGCATGATAAATTTTTATTGCAAATTTTTAAAAAATGCTTCTGGCATTATGAAACCTTTATATAATCTGTTAAAAAAGATACAAAATGGCATTGGAATGATGCCTGCACAAAAAGTTTTCAAGAAGCAAAAAATTTATTGATTTCATCTAGGGTGCTAGTTCATTTTGATCCATCGAAAAAAATTAAATTAACTGTAGATGCATCTCAATTTGCTTTAGGGGCTACATTAAGCCATATTTTTGATAAAAATGTCGAAAAACCAATAGCATTTGCTTCGCGACTGTTAAATAAAGCAGAAATTTCTTACTCCCAAATTGAAAAAGAAGCGGCTGCAATTATTTTTGGCGTACAAAAATTTTTTCAGTACTTATATAATCATAAGTTTATATTAGTTACGGATCATAAGCCGTTATTAACCATTTTGGCGAAAAAGGGGCATTCCCGTTTTTGCAGCTAATAGGTTACAACGGTGGGCTCATATCCTATAAGCTTTTAATTTTGAAATTCAGTATGTTTCCTCAGAAAAGAATACAGCAGATTTTTTTCTAGAGTTCCTTTAGAAAATCAAATTAAAAAGCCAGATGAAAATAAAATATTATTTTTTAAAATAAGTGCTGAAGTCTCAAATTTAAATTTCTTACAAAATCAAAAATTCCCTTTAGATTTTGCACAAATTAAAAATGAAATTATTAAAGACAAAATTTTGTCTAAGGTATGTTTTTACAAAAACAGGATGGCCAAAAAGTTGCCCTGGCAATGAATTTTTACCTTACTTTAAACGGAGACACGAACTTAGTACCGAACAAGGATGTTTGTTATGGGGTTTTAGATTAATTATTCCATCAAAATTCCAAGAAAATATTTTAGAGGAATTACATTCCACTCACATGGGAATGGTTAAAATGAAATCTTTTGCTCGATCCTACGTTTGGTGGCCTCAGATGGATTCTCAAATTGAATTAACAGTAAAACAGTGTCAGGCTTGTAATGTGTTTTCCAAAAACCAGCAAAAAGTGCCTTTACAAGTTTGGGAATGGCCACGTACTCCTTGGTCACGCTTACATGCGGATTTTTTGGTCCATTTTTAAATAAGAATTTTTTTGTTGTTAGGGATGCTACATCAAAATGGATTGAATGTTTTGAGGTGCCAAATTTGTTGGCTACAACAACAATTAAAATTCTACGCGAACTTTTTGCACGATTCGGACTTCCCGTGGAATTTTGTACGGATAATGGAAAAACTTTTACATGCGATGAAATGCAATTTTTTTAAAGGAAAGCGGCATAAAACATGTAACGGGTGCTCCATACCATCCAGCTACAAATGGATTAGCTGAAAATGCGGTTAGTATAATGGAAAACGCAATATTAAAGGCTCGTTTTGAAAATCCAACCATGGATATTAATTTAATTATTAATCGTTTTTATTTTATTACCGTAATACTCCACATTGTACGACAGGAGAAACACCAGCTAAAATCTTAATGGGTCGTTCTCTTAGAACTAAATTTGATTTGCTTTTACCCTCTGTAGCAAGTGTAGTCAAAGAAAAACAAAATAAACAAAAAGAATATTATAATAACTCAAAAAAGGATACATTATTTGAGAGGGGGATAAAGTATGGATAAAAGATTTTCGAAAGGGTAAATTTCCGTGGTGCCCAGGAAATATTTTTGAAGTGCTTGGTAGAAGAACTTACATAGTAAAAACAGACTGTGGAATGACTTGGAAACGTCATACAGACCAACTTAAAAATAATTTTTCAATAAATAAAAATAGAAATGAAATTTCAATTATTCCACGCTCTGAATTAAATTTAGAAAATAGTTTTGTAAACAATAGTTGTAATGTAGTACCTGGTGCAAGTGATGGAAATACAGTTGAAAGTTTAGAAATTAATACAAATAGTGACAGGGTGTTAAGGCGTCGCAGTCAGTTACAACCACCTAATAGATTAGTGCTTTAATTAAATAGTTTGATTTAATTGTAGAATTAAGGGGAAGGGTGTAATGTATGGATATACATTCGCATAAATAAATATCGCCGTGCGAAAACTCCTAAATAATTACTAGAATACAAATACTTTTTATATAAATTCTCGATGCTTTGGCCCTGGCTTACACACGGTTTTTGTAAAAATTTTACCGATTTAGTATTAAATGAAGCTTACTCAGATTAGATGTTTTATTTAATAAATTCCCAAATTCATATAAATTAGGAGATACCTCAAGACATCATATAACGTAATTAAAAGTAAGGATTTTTTTTGCTGTACAGAAATTTTAAAATGTTTTACCCCCTAAACCCAAAAGTGGCGATCTACCGTTTTCTACCGTATGTTTTCGTGTCCAGCTACCGCAAAAATCTTTTACTCATCTGGCAACACTGACCCCAACCGTTCATGTGTTGATGCTCTTCCAGACTATACAGGGTGTTTTTAAAATAAGAGAAAAGTTCATATAAACCATAAGCAAATTCCTCGTTCAAGATACAGGATGTTATACTTGTTAAAAAATGTTTCTTTTTAATACCTTAAATACCATTAACCCAATTTTGTTTTAATTTGGCAATTTTATTTATAATATAAATAATTTATTACAAAACTTAATTACATTTAATAGGTTTAGTGGCGTCTCGAGCATTAAATAAAGAAATATTTCTAGCAATAAAACGATAGGTCACTGACTATGTAAATGTGTGTAAAATATTTATAGTTCTTTTTAGGTTAAGCAAAAACTTAAGCTTGAATGTCTTTTTTTTTCGTTTATTAATTAATTTAAAAGAAAAAATAAATCCACTTTATTGCATATTTTTAGACCATAAAAGAGGCACGGAGAGAACTTTTTATTTAAAAAAATAGGGTTTGGAATGTGTGTGGTAATTGTGTAACAACAGTAATAAATGCGTTTTTAAAAAAGGTTTATATTCAGTCTAAAAATTTTTATGTTTTACCCATCTATTATTGATCTGTAATACCTTAGAAACGGAATATGTTATGGTAGCAATAATACCTGCTATACCTAGGGCATTATAAGCGGGCATTATGATAATGCCCGCTTATAATGCCCTAATGCGCAAATATGGAAATTTTATTGCTTATCCAATTTTATTTCTCTCACAATAAAGATCAAGTTTATACAAAAACATATGTATTAAAATAAAATCAATAACTTACCAGTTCCTGAAAATATGCCATTAAAACGGTTTTGGTTATTTGAAGAATTGCGTTCGCATCTTTCCAAATACCAAATATGCCATACTCCCGATCATACTGTTGCCTTGATTTAACTGGCAAAAGATTTTCGGTCGCTTTTATGGCCTTTTCTCTTATATTTTGTGGAATTTTTTCCATTTTGAGCAAATTCTTAAATAAAAATGCCAACTGACTAACTGATAGAAACATCAAAGTAAAACTTAACACCAGTCATTATCTACTTACGTATACAGGTACAGGTGCAACTTATTTTTTATATTGCGAATAAATAATGTAATTAGTCGTTGAAAATCTCTTTTGGGTAAAACATAAAGCATTGTATGCACCACGGGCTTTACTGGACTATAATGCCCATCAGGTCCAAATCTTTTCGACCTTCAGGGCATTATAGTTCTAGTAACGCCCTTGATACATAAATAGCTAGTAGGTTTCTTTTTTTAGGTTTAGCGCCCTGTATCTTAAGAATAAGAAAAGCCATGTTTATATTATAACTTTTTTTTATTTGAATAAGAAGATTCTCCCATGGCAGTATGGCACCACTGTCAAAAACAGCCTGTATAGACTCAGTAGCTGTACGAATTAATTAGGTTTACCCTTGAAAACGGACAGAGACAGGACTGTCCAACAGGTTGTGGGATTATTTAAAATAAAGACGATAAAAATGTAAAATTCTTTTACCATCACTACCAAATCATTGTCTACCATCTACCACATGCAGTAGAAAAAGTGTAATGGAAATACTTTTTTAATATCGTTGTCTTGCGCCCCTCCTCCTCCTCATTACAGGTTCTCAAAAACCAGACGCTCGCTGTCACTGCTTTTTACTTTTACATTTATTGGAATTTAACCCAAAAATAACAGACTGCAGAATTTAATAACGTTCTCACAATAAATTCATATATCATTAGGGCAGCAAAAGAGGGTTCAAAAACTTCTGCCGTAGTTACCACCCTTGGATACCAAACAGTTTTTTGGATAGTAAGTTGTTTGTTTTGTGTAAAGTTAGATTTGTTTTAATGTTAAGAAATATTAATTTAAAAATGTGTGATAGTTTATTAAATCTAACTTGTTTTTTATTTAAATCTGTGTAGTTGATTTGTAGAAGAATCCGTTGTTAATTAATTATGTGATGCAATTATAAAAAATATATATATTTAAAAGGTATAAAATATTTTTCTTATAATAGTTTTAAAGTGTTTAATATGGACTTTATCACGAAGAAATGCGGCGATCAATATCTTAAAAAGTGGGCTTTAAAAAATAAAAATTCGGGAACTTTGATTGAACTAGATCAGTGGGAGACATATTATTAAAATAATTCGACATTTTTGGCACTTTCGGTGAATATTATCAATTTTTTAGATTCTCCGTAAAATTCTAAATATATTTTATGTATATTATAATATTATTCTATATCTAAGTGTAACCGTTTTTGACTTACTATATTTTAAATTTTATGTCAAAAATGACGTTTAGAGGCCAATACATAGCTATTAGTTTTTCTAAACAAAAGCTTTTATTAGGAATTAAGTAAACAAAACAAATATTTAGTGTACAGTGAGGGAATTAAAATCTCGTACACCTAATTTTTCTCAGTGTGATGTTGGCTTTTGCGTACCTGGATCACCTGGAAACATACCTTACTTGACAAATTGTTATCTGTCACACATTTCAAAATTATATTATTTTAATTTTTAAAATTTTGGAAAATGAATGAACTAGAGAAGGCGAGAGTAATTACTCTATTGGAAGAAGGTGTTTCTCTGGGAAGAATAGCTCAGCAAGTTGGGAAACCAAGAAGCACTATTCAAAGCCTCAGAACTAAATGGGAAAATACAGGATCATTGGAGAGAAAGGCTGGAAGTGGTAGAAGAAAAATTTCAAACGAAATCAAGATAGTGATCTGATAGATTTTTTGCGAAACAATCCATTTCAGACAGCTGTAGAAGCACACAACCAAACTAATTTTTCTGGGACAGTAAGAACGGCAAGAAATCGTATTAGGAAAAATTCGGAATTGAGAAGCAGTGTAGCTACTAAAAAGCAATTTTTGACCGATATGAATAAAGAGCAAAGAATGAGGTTTGCACTGGAATGATATGATATGGGCGAGAAAAAGGTAAAAAAACAAGTTTACCAAAATATTGAAAATTGACATAAAATGTTAACCTAAGTGTACGAAATTTTATTTCCGTCACTATACATACAATATTGACATATTGACAATAAAAAGTTCAAGGTGGTCAAAAATTAAAGTTAAAATTTACATTGACAAAAACCCCAAAAGTTTTTTTTATAGGAAGCGTTTCTTTCATACCATTGTCATATTTGGCATTTTAAATAAAGATTAGCTTGTAAAGGTATCCAAAAATGAATAGATTTCTAAATATTGGCAATTTAATATTTATCTATTTTAAATGCTGTAAGGTCCGCGGTAATTACAAAAAAAACGTTAGAGTTTTGATACTCTTTAACTCCTCTGATTTGAAGAGAAAAAAATCATTGGGCCGCGATTAAGAGTAAGTATATTTCAATTTATTTTTATCGTTAAATAAAAAATATGACCCTCAAGATTAAAGTTTTCGTAAGTTTTATATCACAATGTATAAAATCAGAAAGAACAATCCACACAATTAAAATCAGCATATAAAAATAAATTTAGTGATTCACAATACCAGAAAATTAAGTATTTAGATTCGAACTAATAAAAAATGGAATTTGTTGTTGACGTCGTGCGTGTGTGTTTATTCAATGGGAATTTCTGGTTTCATTCATCTCTTATGGTCAGCGTTCTTCGAAGTACTCCGGATTTTTATCAAGAAGATTCAATAAGTCTGCGGTTTTTCAAGATCCCACAATTATTAGCGGTAAGTAGAAATGATAAAAGTTTATAACAGTGTATTATATTACCTTTGGTTTGCGGCCTTTGTTTTGTCAGTCACTTCTGTGGTGGCTTCTGTACAATAATTCTGAAAGTGCAAATACTAATTTTTTATTACAACTTTTGGTATTAAAGGTTGTGTAAATCTGTACATCTATACAAGGCCAAATAAAGAAATCTTATTTTTTTCTTAATCTAAAAGCTTAGAAAAAGGACTCACGACTTACACCAAATATATATAAAAGATGCCATTGGCTAGGAGCACATTGGTAAAGTTTTTATTTATGGAAAAAAAATATTTACTTTTTAATTTGCTTTTCCCACCCGTTTTGCTTAAAATCTATAATTAGAGGCATCTAAATGTCTTGCATAAAAATATATATATATATAAAAGAGGAAGGGTAGTCGTGACTGACTAGTTAAAGAAAAAAATCTGAAACCCAGAGTATATATATATATATATATATATATATATATAAATATATATATATATACAGTTGTGTTACTGACGGTCACGCAAAACTTTCACTGGGGTGTCATGGTTAGTACTGGTTGGTTAAATCTTTTTTTTAATTTGCTTTATTAATTTTCTCATTTTTATTCATTTTTCGATATCTTTATTATTTTTGACTTTATTACATGTCACAGAAACGGGAGCGGTGTTAGCAAGCTATCACTTTGATGTTTTCTGGGAACTTCTTGTTTCTAACATTTTACCTGTCCTGACCTTTTTTCTGGTTTGGTCTCCTGGGCAAAATGCGAAATTACTTTTTCTTGTTTGGTACCCTAAAGGTGTGCATATAATTTAATAATATAGACAGACATATTCCTTCTAAGTTTACGTGATTACTGTAATACGCATTAGCTAAATGCTAATTAGAATAAATCCCATTTGTAAAGACTCTTATATCCATGCCAGACTTATTGCATTAAAATAGCTGTTATTATTAAAGAGCATAAATGGGGGTCATGGTTAGTTCTGGTTATTAAAATATTTTTTTAATTCCTTAATTCAGCCCAAGACTAATACACACCTTATAAATCCACTTAAGAATTTTATGCCCACCTTTAGGGTACCAAATAACAAAAAAATAATTATCGATTTGTCGAGTTGACTAAACAAAAAAAAAAAAAAAATCAGATTAGGTAAAAATTTATTAGGTGTCTAAACAAGACGTTCCTAAACCAGCCCAAACCATCACCGTACCATCCAGGTCACACTATACCTTTGACAACCATAGGACTATAAAACAAAATTAATATTTGCACTTATTACTATATTTTTTCCATTAAAAACTAAACCACCGTCTCACTTTCTCCGACTACCATCATCTTCCTCCATTGGTTTAAGAGGCCAAGTTCACTCATTGTCAAGTTCATTTCTGCGTTTCACCACTACAATTTCGGTTGCGTAACTCAGCTAATTGGGTGCATTAAGTAACAGAAAAAGAGTTAAATAATGGTTATTAAGGTTATGTTAAATATTTAATGCCATTACGGCTGAAAAGAGTTACAACATTCTTTAGTAAGAGAGTAAAATAATGATTATAAAGTTTAAAAGTTAACAGATTTAATGTTTTGATGAGTAGAGAGCTTTTGTTATTTTTTAGGTGTTAAAGAGAGATACGAGGACCAACAGAATCAATAAAAAATTAATAAAGAGAAAAAAATTGATAGCTCTATTGGGATGTGTGTTATTTTCAAATGTTTTTTTATTCGGAATTTAAAAATAAAGGGTGGTCGAACTTAAACGCCCGATGTTAATTGTAAATAACAGGAAAAGCTTTTCAGAATATTTTCTTGACATTTTTTACTATGAAAGAAGGATCTGTGACAAATGTGTAAAACAAAATATCGGCCAAAAGCTCGTCATGGCTTCGGTGGAATATCTCTATCCGATGGTCAAAAATTTTCGTTGACATAACTGGAGGTCTAATGTCCTTAGTGTGCCGAACTATCTTAGCCTTTTGATATTAAATTGTTTTTGGCCTATGCCTATTAACAAACACTTTTTTAAATATTTCCAAAGAAAAATGTTTAAAGCTGTCAAGATTAATGATCATGGTGTTAAATTAACAACGCCATAACATAAGATTACACGGCTATTTAATTTCTCAGATAAAAGAGCAACTGCTTTCTTCTCTGTGTGGCAAGTGGTACCATTCTGTTAAAACCACATATTGTCCAGATCCGTATTCTCAATTTCTGGCCACAAGAATCACGGTAACTGCTTGGCTCACTTCATTTTCAAAGAGGTAAAGCCCGATGCAGACCATAAACCGCACCAAACAGTCACTTTTTGTGGATGCATTTGCTTTTTAACAATCACCCTTGGACTCTAAATTGCCCAAATGCGGCAATTCTGGTTGTTAAGGAATCCACGAAAAATGAGATAGTTCGGCACATAAACGACATTAACCTGACTGAAATATGTTTAAGAGTCATTGAAAATATGGACCGTCGAATAAAGGTATGCCACCAAAGCCGTTGCATTTGGCCAATATTTTGTTTTAAACATAATCATAGATCCTTTATTATAAAATACAATTAACATTTGCATTTATTAGTAAAGCTTTTTCATTAAAAACTAAACCACCGTCTCACTTTCTCCGACTACCAACATCTTCCTCCATTGGTTTAAGAGGCCAAGTTCACTCACTGTCAAGTTCTATTCTGCGTTTCACCACTGCAATTTCGGTTGCGTAACTCAGCTAATTGGGTGCATTAAGTAACAGAAAAAGAGTTAAATAATGGTTATTGAGGTTATGTTAAATATTTAATGCCATTACGGATGAAAGAGTTACAACATTCTTTAGTAAGAGAGTAAAATAATGATTATAAAGTTTAAATGTTAACAGATTTATTGTTTTGATAAGCAGAGAGCTTTTGTTATTTTTCAGGTGTTAAGAGAGAGATACGGGGACCAACAGAATCAATAAAAAAATAATATAAAAAGAAAAAAAATTGTTAGCTATATTGGGATGTGCGTCATTTTCAAAGTTTTTTTTTATTCGGAATTTAAAAATTTTGGGTGGTCAAACTTAAACGCCCGATGTTAATTGAAAATAACAGAAAAAGTTTTTCAGAAAATTTTCTTCTTATTTTTTACTATGATAGAAGGATCTGTGACAATTATGTGTGAAACAAAATATTTATCCGATGGACAAAAATTTTCATTGACATAAATGAGGTCTAATAACCTTAGTGTGCCGAATTATCTTAGCCTTTTAATACTAAATTGTTTTTGGCTTATTAACGTACACTTTTTTAAATATTTTCAAAGAAAAATGTTCAAAGCTGTCAAGACTAATGATCATGGTGTCAAATTAACAACGCCATAACATAAGATTACACGCCTATTGAATTTCTCAGATAAAAGAGCTATTGCTTTCTTGTTAGTGTGGCAAGTGGTACCATTCTGTTAAAACCACATATTGTCCAGATCCATATTCTTAATTTCTGGCCACAAGAATCAGGGTAACTGCTTGGCTCACTTCATTTTCAAAGATGTAAAGCCCGATGATGGCGGCAGACCATAAACCGCTCCAAACAGTCACTTTTTGTGGATGCATTGGCTTTTCAACAATCACCCTTGGACTCTAAATTGCCCAAATGCGGAAATTCTACTTGTTAAAGAATCCACGAAAATGGGATAGGTCGGGACATAAACGACATTAACTGAACTCAATTATGTCTCAGAGTCATTGAAAATATGGAATGTCAAATAATGGTATGCCACCGAAGCCGTGGTGAGAATTGGGCCAATATTTTGTTTTACACATAATTGTCATAGATCTACCTATCATAATAAAAAATATTAAGAGAATTCTGTGAAAACTTTTTGTTTTATTTACAATTAACATCGTGCCTTCAAGTTGGACCACCCTTTACTATAAAACACAATTAATATTTGCATTTATTACTAGTGTTTCCATTATTATATTTTACACAAGTGGAAATGTTGTCGCACGAGGCGATAGCCGAGTTCGACAATGTCACGAGTGTAAAAAACACTTTTGGCACGAGTCATGTACAGTGCGTCGAATCTAACTTGTCCACGTTTTAAATGTCCATAACTTTCTTTTTCTTAACTTAAAAAAGGATCCAAAAACCAACTTGTACAGAAAATTATAAAGTTTTTTTCGGTTATAAAAATTTTACAAAACAATTTTATTAACCGAATATATAGACATAACTCACTTTATTTTAAATGGGACACCCTGTATATTATACCATCATTAAAAAGGTGTTTTATAGATCTTTACAAAAATACTACATTTGATATATCTATCTTTAATAGTTTCGGAATTATGACCATTTAAATCTGGAAAATAATAGTTATTTATTAGATAAGTGAGTTATATTACATATAAGTCACGCAAGAAAAGTTTAACTCTCGAGCCCGAAGGGAGAGAGAGGTAATTTTCTTAAGTGACTTATATGTAATAACTCACGTGTCTAATACAAAATTTTATCCAACACTTTCGTATAAATCGTTTTTAATATCGAAAATAATTTTAAAACGTCATCCATTATTTGTTACTTGTCATTGTCAACACCAGCAACAAAATTTTGTATTTGTTGTTGTTGGAAGTAATAAAGAATTAGTATAAGTCACTAGTGAGCTAAAGTCTATAATTCACTAGTGAGCTAAAGGGTACTTTAGCTCACTAGTGACTTATAGTACACTTTATATCCTCAAAATCTGATCAATTATGTAGATATTATATGTAAGTGTTGGATAAAAGCTATAATTTCCATTATACCTACAGTCTAAGCTTAGTGCCGTAGGTAGGTATAGTCAAGGTTAGTTTATATTTATAAGGTTGCGACATATCCTCAACTTTTAGGCGGTTCGAGTTCGGTGACGCAAGAAAGGGCACTTCTCGGAGAAAAGTTGGCAAGACTGGGTAAAAATCAAAGCTGAAGATCAATCCAGTGGCGTCTAAAACTTGCGCATTTCATTTTGCATTGTTTTGGAAGTGATATTTGTTGAAAGATGTAATCCCAAATGTTTTTATTTAAAATAAAAGAATTCACAACTTAATAACAATTAAAAACTGTTGTGTAAATGGTTGTTCTACTAATGCAATAAACTGGATATCTCCGGCACTGAACAATATGGCCGAAAAATGGGAGATGTGAAGTCATAACACGTCAAAGCAATATGGCCGAATGTCGTGACCTTATATAGACCTACTTTGGGTATAGTAGAAATTACATATAATATTTTCCATATTTAAATGGTCATATTTCCAAAACTATTAAAGATAGAAATATTAAAGGTGGTATTTTTGAAAGGCTCTTTAAACGACTTTTTTAATGGTTGTATGATATACAGGGTATCCCATTTTAAAAAAGTAAGTTATGTGAATATATTCGGTTAATAAAATTGTTTTGTAAAATCTTTATAACAGAAAAAACTTCAAAATTCACTATCCAAGTTGGTTTTGAATAATTTTTTAAATTAAGAAATAGGAAAGTTAAAGGCATTTAAAATGTGGACAAGTTAGATGGGAAAATGAGGAGTACAATATTTTTCTACGACAAAAATATTTATATACCAAAAATCCCGGGTTAGTTTTTTTATATCATTAATTTCAACACAGCAAAATAATCTGACAAAAGATTAGACGTAAATCAATGGCAGTGCCATAAAATCCAAATAAAGAAATTACCTTTAATTGTATGTAAAAGCATGTGCATATTTTAAAATTTCATTATTTTAGATACCTTAACAAAAGTGCATGTACTGTTATTTCTTTAATTAAGTTTTTTAAATTGCGTACAAACACCTCATCACTAAACAAAACACTAAATAATATACATTTCTAAACAATAATAAGTTGAGCTTACACTCCCGAAGGGATTAAATTAAATTTCAACTTTGGTTTAATGGTAATTCCATTTTTATCCTGCCAGATCTAAGCCTTTTTCTAAATAGGTGTGCATTATTTAGTTTAGGAGAAAAAAACCGCCTGGCATTTTGTGGTTAGGTTAAAATTTTATAAATCGGGATTCCTACTTGGAATTCGGAGCTTTAGACACTTTCATTGTTTAATGGGTTGCCTATTATTATTAAAAGCATTTGCTATAAAATAATGTATATAAACTAATAAACCCTTAAACATAAAATTAAAATCAATATAATTTGTAAAAAGATAATGTTTGTTAGCACTGGTAAGTCAAAATCTTCAGTTTGTTAAAAATATACTGTAAATATCTTTTTAACGAAATTTAAGCATCTGTCTTATATACACTACTATACTATATACTTTTCAACACTAGTGTTAAAATAGTATATTTTCTAACTAGTGCTGAAAGTGACGCAACTGCAGTCAAGTGCGGAAAAGGCACTTTCGGCACGTGTTAGGAACGCTATTTTTTCTACGAGCGTAAGGAAAATATTAAAACCAATTTTATTATTTTCTTTTTAATATGTTACTTGATAGCCTACTTATACTTATTATTAATGTTGGTAAATGAAATTTCTTCATTGCGGCTCTCTAAAATTTGGTTCAAAATTTTTGCACTTTCCGCACTAGTGCAGAAAAGTTACATTTTCAAAAATAAAATGCGTGCGGAAAAGTGGACTTTTTCGTCCGCGAGTAGGAAAAGTACTTTTTAAATATAGTCTTGAAAAGTAGATTCCAACACGCGTGTGATTTAATTTGTTTTCTACAGGATCAAGGAGTGCGTTTTATGTCATTTTCATATATGTGGTCGTGGGAAAAGTACTTTTCCGCACTACTTTAGCGCACTATCGTACAAAAATACCGAACAAGATATAAGCGAATTATCATCAATATTAATAAAAACAAGTGGGGTATTAAGTAGCATTGTAGTAAAATTTAAAAAAATAAAAATAAATAATAAACATTTGTTTTTATGTTCGTAGAACAAATAGCGTTTCTAACATGTTTCACAGTTCTGGTAAGCAAGTCCTTTTTTGAAGTGACGTCTTATAATTCAATGGAGCCGGCTGCACGCATCAAAAAACATGACTCATGCGGCGATACCTCGCGTTGAGGCGTTCCATTTAAGGTTTGAAGTGCAAGCGAGAGCGCAGAACGAGCGACAAAGAGGCACAATCGGCCCCGTGTTCGGCAGCGTTCGACATCTGTTTCTTTCCTACTTGAGTGAGCCGTCTGCGTGGACAGCTGCTATACAATAATACATTTACATGTTTTCGTCAAGTATGAAGTGCAGTGAAAAGTAAATGTGGTGTCAATTGTTTATAGCAACGATAATTGCGAATCATTTTATCAGTATTTTCTTACGACGTTGTCACGTTCAACTATCGTCAGTAAACCGAGTTTGCAGTCAACCGATTTTTTTAATTTCTTAATTAAGCCTCAGACTGCAATAATAATAATATGTAATTAAAATCTGCACGCTATTTATTAAAATAAGTGAATTTTAATGCAAAATAAAGCAAAACAAGTAAAATTTTATAAAGCATTCGTTTTATAAGATATTTTATTGCATGGAAAATGGAAAAATTAATTAATTCACAAATTCTTAAGTACTTAGAAAAACACAAAATTTTGCATGACAGGCAGTATGGATTTCGCCACAAAAGATCTACAGCAGATCTTCTTTCCTTTGTATCACACTGCTGGAATAAGTCTCTTGAGTTTCTATGTGAGTCCCAGATCGTTGCTCTTGATATATCCAAAGCTTTTGACCAGGTCTGGCATGCCGCACTTCTTAATAAACTTTTCTCCTATGGTCTTTCAACTAAACTCTGTAATTGGCTCTCTAGTTATCGATCTGATCGTCGTATATCAGTTATTGTGGACGGCCATTCTTCAAGCTTTCACCAAGTAAATGCTGGAGTCCCTCAGGGCTCAGTTCTGGCACCAACATTGGTGTTCTTCACATCAACGACCTTCTCTCATCCACAACTAATTCCATTCATAGTTTCGCCGACGATAGTACCCTTCACTCCAGTTTTCAGGTTCCTAAACCCATCACTAAACCTGATTTGGAAACGAAACGCAGAGCGATGCAGATATCTCTTTCGCAGGATCTTAATTTAATATTGGATTGGGGCGCCAAAAATCTCGTCCATTTTAATGCATCCAAAACACAATCATGTTCCTTGTCGCGAAAAGAGTCATCAAATACTCATCCTCTACTTATGAGCGGCCAAGTTTTACAGAGCAAAGACACCTTCAATCTTGTGGGCGTCACATTTGAAAGTAACCTTAACTGGCATAAACACATTGTATCTATAGCCACGGCAGCTTCAAAAAGCTTGGATTTCTCTTTCGAGCCAAAAAGTATTTTTCCCCTTATAATTTATACACTTTATATGTGTCCCAAATCCGACCTCTCTTGGAATATTGTTCTCATATCTGGGGCATGGCGTCCCCCACAACCCTAAGCATTCTTGATTCTATTCAAAGAAGAGCTATTCGTCTCATTAATGATCCTTCACTTACAGAAAGGCTCGGAGGTATTTCCTTCCCCCAAATCTTCAAGTATTTAAGTCCCGTGTCAACAAACTCCCTCTTACCTCGCTTAAGACTTCCACGGTACGTTAGTATTTAGGCTTTTGGCCTTCGTGGTTTGTCCAAAGATAAAAAAATGGAGCGTTGGGTTTATTACTGTCTAGAAACTCAACAATCTTTTCCTAGCAACTTATTCATCTATGTCTAGCAACTCAACAATTTCAAATTCAAAGTTTTATTATTATCTTATCGCCGTCTAGCAACTCGAGTACACCCAGGTCCGCGGGCCTTACACACGCACTTGACTTTTTGTTTATCCAAGTGTAACTCAAAAGGTAAACAACCTAATTTGCTTTTTCATGTCCGAGCGAATTATGTAATAGTGGTTATGTAAAAAGTTGGTTGCATGCTTCACTCCGTAAACTTTGGTTTTGAAATTACGCTCATCGGCTGGTGCATTAATATTGTTTGTTACCGTGAACCTATTAAAATGTATGGAATTATGTAATAAACTAATAATTAAATGGGAAAGATAAGAAGTGCTGAATAAATATTACTTTTCTGTATTATTTTTAAACATCTTTTATGTGATTGTGGGGGATTCATTTAGAAAAATATTTTCCAGTTTTTTTTTCCTAACGAGATTACTTGGACCGTAACATACGTGAAACAACATGTTCAATATTATCAGCTGATGACCCGGGTGCTATGTTTATAAAAGCTTATATATACAGGGTGGCCCACCATATTCGACACGGTCTGTAGCTGGAAAACCATGGGGTTTTTAAAAAGTAAATACTGAAACATATACAGGTCGGATAAGGCCACAGTATAAAATTATTTTACCCTATACAGGATGTCTCAAAAAAGTGTGACGTATCAAAGTTATATTTTTTTAAATGGAACAACTATATTTTATGACGGTTTTAGATTCTACATAAAAAATAATTTAAGTTTGTTTATAGTACCAAGTGTCTAATTTTATTCGTTTTTGTGATATTTGATTTTTTTCAAAATGCAGGGGTGCAATTAAATTAATTTTATTTTAACAATTTAAACTTCTTAAACTTTAAAATTTGTTACAAGATTAGGAAAAGTCTGCCTTATCATACGTAGGTCATATCGAGATCATAGATTATACAGGGTGATCAAAAAATTATTTCAATTTTTTAGAAAGCCAAATAGCAATATCTCTCCTATTTTAAATGGAACACCCTGTATTTTTTTACACCACATGATGACAAACCAAATGCTCTTTCAAATGGTATAGGTTGCCTATACCTATCTTTTATACTTTTTAAGTAAATTCCGTTTTAACATATTTTTATTCCGAATGTCTATTTAAATGTAAGTAGGCTGTGATATAGCTATGCCTATTTACTAAGCCGTTATTGCAAAATGTAAATTTGTTGGAAAAAAGCACAAAATTAAAAGATTTTGTATTATCTGCCACTATTTTTAAAATTCACAGAAAAAAATTCATTAGTTGCTTATAATGCTACTTCCAATAACACTTATTTCAGCTAAATGTGGTAATGATAAAACTTGTGTTTTTAAACAATCCTAATAACGCCTCTGGTCAGTTATGACGACATTCTCTGACCTATAACTCGTTTCTTCCATTATCCATAATCACTGTGTCAAATTTTAAAACTATTAAGGTTATTAGATTGTTTCTCCTGAAATATTTTTCAGGATTAACTCTAGACTAAAGTAAACCATTTTTTTCACATCCTACCAGTATTATATCATCTTGTTGTTGTAGAAGAAGGGTTTTTATTTAAAATCATTAAAATTACTTTTAAACTGACTAAAACACTAGTAATCAATAAATGATTGTTGATATTTTCTTAAGAAAAATATTTATTAATGGCTGCTATGTCACAGCCAACTTTAATTTAAATAAACAATTGGACTAAAAATCTTGTAAAAACAGATTTTACTAAAAAGCACAAAAGATAGGTATAGGTAACCTATACACCATTTGAAAGAGTATTTTATTTGTCATCATGTGACGTAAAAAATACAGGGTGTTCCATTTAAAATAAGAGAGATATGGCTATTTGATTTTCTGAAAAATTGAAATTATTTTTTGATCACCCTGCACAATATTTGATCTTTATTTGACCTACGTATGATATGGCAGACTTTTCTAATCTTGTTATACATTTTAAAGTTTAAAGTGTTAAAAGTGTTAAAGTACAATCAATTTAATTTTACCTCTGCATTTTTCAAAAAATCAAATATCACAAAAACGAATAAAATTAGACACTTAGTACTATAAACAAACTTGAGCTATTTTTTAAAGTAGAATCTAAAACCGTCATAAATTATAGGGTGTTCCATTTAAAAAATATAACTTTGATACGTCACACTTTTTTGAGACACCCTGTCTAGACTAAAATAATTTTATACTGTGGTCTTATCCGACCTGTATATGTTTCAATATTTACTTTTTTAAAAACCTCATGGTTATCCAGCTACAGACCGGGTCGAATATGGTGGGCCACCCTGTATTAAATAGGGAAACATAGAATTAATTCTATTCTATTTATATACGAAATAAATTCGCCCCTGTACAAGATACAAAAATTAACTTAAAATAAAAATGTTTATTCGAATACACTCTTGTAACTTACAGTACTAGTTATTATACAAGGTGGCTTAAAAACATAATTTTTAACATTAAGTTGGTATTTTTAATAGAATACAGGGTGTTCTATAAAAAAAAGATTTAACAATTAACTGTTGTTAAAACACCTTGTATATTAACTAGTACTGTCAAGACAAAGAGTGTATCCAAATAAAAAAAAACAAGTTTATTTTTGTATTTTCTAGAGGGTCCAAGTTTTTTCGTGTATAAATAGAGTTGAAACACCTTGTATACAATTTTTAAAAATACTTCTTTTCCAAATTTAAGTTAAAATTATTTTAACGCATTTTAAAGGTATTAATAACTAGTTAATCTATATCAATTTTGCCTGCAAAGTTGTAGGCAAAAAACTAAAAAAAGGATTTTTTTATTGTGGTTATGACTATTTAAGTTTTTCAATTTTATTCACGTTAGTCCAGTGAACCCAAAATGAGCGCAGGTTTAATTCATCTTCAATTCCAAATCTTTTGGTTTACTTAATGAGCCACATAATAGTTTTCGGTTTGTCTATTAATATTAGTAATGACTAAAGTGACATGCTTGGACGGATTTAACACTTCATTAATTTAGGTGCGAAAATACTGTTTACTGCCTTTTTGCACTGTGTGTTCTTTATTGTCTGTTCGTCTAAAAATAATGAATTAAATAATAAAAGTCTGATTTATGATTCGAAATCTACGGAACTACCCCAGTGGCGTAGATAATTTTATTTCCGGGGTGGGGGAAATTATATGTTTAAAGTATATTCTGAGTGTCCTTTGTATGGTTTAATCTAAAATAAACCACAAGAATTTTTAAGGGGCAAAAAACAGATCCTTACTTTTAAAACTACATATTTTCTGAATTACTTTTTCTACGACATGTTCTGTTGTGCAGATGACAAACAAAAACATAGAAAAATGTCTCCCAATTTACAAACGCTACTTTACGAACTTTTTATCTGTAAGTAAATACTCTTAAAACATTTTTTAACCTTCCTTGCAAAAGAAGTTATTACCCCCTTAACACCCCCTTCCTTATCTATGCCAAAAACTAACCAGAACAAACTGCTATTTTAATTTATTTTATATGATAAAGAAGACAAAATTCTGGATGTTTAAAATCTATAATTATATATTATATTTTGATCACCCTTTACTTATAGTCTAAGATCCCAATAGGGAAGGGGCCTGCACCCATATGTTTTTCGAATAAAATCAGTCATATTAAATATAGTATTTAAACAAAGGTATTGCTACAGAGTGGCCTAAAAAAATTATGTTTAAGGCTATACAGCGTGTCTACTTAAGTTTGCACCATATGGGAAACTTTTTATTATTACGATTTTCCGAAAAAAGTTATTCTTTCTGTACAAAAGTTCTGCATGGTCTAAAACCCATAAAGCAATCCTCAGATCTTAAATATTTGTAATGATATACGGGGTATGTGAATTTTGCCCAAGAGAAAACCTGTATTTTTAAAATATTGATTTTTTTATAAGAAAAGTTATTGAAAATTAAAAATTACTTACAAATATGCAATTTTTACTATTTACTAAGAAAAATGTACTTCGGTTCTAATCATTGGGAATTTGTTTTATTATTGATTTTACGAAAAAGTTATTCTCCTTGAAAAGTTCTGCATGGCCTAAAACTTAAAATTCAATCATCAGATATAAATTTTTTGCAGTGGTATACGAGGTATGTCAAAAAATGTGATTTTTCTTAAGAAAAAAATACCTTTATTTTTAACAATATCGAATTTTTTTAGAAGAAAAATATGTTTAGAATAAGAAATAACTTGCAAATATAAAAGCTCAATTATTTACATTTTTAACTATATTAACATTTTTGACATACCTCGTATATCACTGCAAAAAATTAATATCTGATAATTGAATTTAGGTTTTAGGCCATGCAAAACTTTCTATAAGGAATACCTTTTTTCCGTAAAATCAACAATAGAAAAATCCCCGTGAGCGGCAGACTTTCGTTATTACAAAGCTGAAAATTTGTCAGCGCATGCTCCTAACAGAGGTAGAAGTGATAAGAGACTATAAAGGTTGACTCATAGTGGCTTTGGCAGGTACCATGTACCAAAGGTCAATTAATTGAAACATAGCTTTCGTCATTTTGTAAATGCTAAATTTTATATACATAGGTTACTTGGGTACCTAATAGAAGATATTTTCCTGGTCGGCAGACTATTTTGACAGTTTCAGTATCTTTGTAGACAAACATTTTTGTGTGGCCCCATGGTCAGATAAACTTTAAGATTTCTGTTATTTAACAAGATATGACAAAAGGTATACAGTGTGTTTAATATATATATATATATATATATATATATATATATATATATATATATATATATATATATATATATATATATATATATATATATATATTGTAAATAGTCAAGTTTGCATATTTGTAAGTAAATTTTAATTTTAAACAACTTTTTCGTAAAAAAAATCGATATTGTTAAAAATAAAGGGACTTTTCCCTTGAGCAAAATTAACATTTTTAACATACCTTGTATACCACTGCAAAAAATTATTATCGGATAATTGAATTTTGGGTTTTAGACCATGCAGATCATTTTATAAAATATAAGTTTTTCGTAAAATCATAGAGTAAGGAAATTATAAGAGTTATCATGGAATAGCCGATTTAAGGACAGGTCATGCGAAAACTCCCAATATAATTTTATTCGTTTCTCGTTGAAATACCGCCAGTTAGTCATTTCAGTAAGCTTACGTGTCTCCCCACCGCTGATGTTACACGAGGTGAGGCTTCGACCGACGCATTTAAAGTGTAAACTAGAAAAATGACAAGCCTGCCGCCAAGCCTGCCGCAAAAGCGGTACGAAAATTTTAGCATGCCATGATTTCTCTTATCCGTTGGTATGTTACTTACGCTACTATGCTTATAGTCTAAGATCCCAATAGGAAGGGGCCTGCACCCATATGTTTTCGAATAAAAACTATTTCATATTAAAAATAGTATTTAAACAAAGGTATTGTTACAGGGTTGCCTAAAAAATTATGTTTAAGGCTATACAGCGTGTCTACTTAAGTTCGCACCATATGGGAAACTTTTTTATTATTGATTTTACGAAAAAAGTTATTCTTTCTTTATAAAAAGTTCTGCGTAGTCTGAAACCCATGCAATCATCAGATATTAATTATTTGTAATGATATACGGGGTATGTCAAAAAATGTGAATTTTGCTCAAGGGAAAAGTACCTTTATTTTTAACAATATCGATTTTTTTTATAAGAAAAAGTTATTTAGAATTAAAAATTACTTACAAATATGCAATTTTTACTATTTACTAAAAAAATGTACTTCGGTGCTAAATATTGGGAATATGTTTTTATTATGGATTTTACGAAAAAGTTATTCTTTATGAAAAGTTCTGCATGGCCTAAAAACTAAAATTCAATCATCAGATATTAATTTTTTGCAGTGCTATACGAGGTATGTCAAAAAATGTGATTTTGCTTAAGAAAACAGTATTTTTATTTTTAGCAATATCGATTTTTTATAATAAAAAGATGTTTAGAATAAGAAATAACTTGCAAATATAAAAGCATAATTATTTACATTTTTAACAATATTAACATTTTTTGACATATCTTGTAAACCACTGCAAAAAATTAATAGCTGATAATTGAATTTTAGGTTTTAGGCCATGCAGAACTTTTATAAGGAATACCCTTTTTCCGTAAAATCAATAGTCGAAAAATTCCCATGGTGAGCACTGAACTTTTCTTTTAGTAAATAGTCAAGTTTGTGTATTTGTAAGTAAATTTTAATCCTAAACAACTTTTTCGTAAAAAAAATCGATAATGTTAGAAATAAAGGGACTTCTCCCTTGAGCAAAATTAACATTTTTAACATACCTTGTATACCACTGCAAAAATTATTATCTGATAATTGAATTTTGGGTTTTTAGACCATGCAGAACATTTTATAAAAAATAAGTTTTTCGTAAAATCAATAATAAAAAAGTTTTCCATATGGTGCAAACTTAAGTAGACACGCTGTATTTAAATTTAAAAAATAAACACAAAGTTTTTACATATTAGCATTTTTTTTTACTTTACATGAGTATACTAATATAAAACTAAGCTTTTTTCTCCAATTTTATAAATAAAGCTTGGGAAATTGTTCAAATTTAAAATTGTGAAAAATTACAATTTTTGTTACATTTTGTATGATTAAAACAAACATATTTTATTAACTAGCCTTAGAATGTATTAAAAAAAAGCGGTTGCAATTGTACAACGTGTGTCAAAAATTTTGAGTTTTTTTTTAAATTTAAATATAGCCTTAACCAATTAAAACACACTTTTTAATAATGAGCGGTTGATTCTTCTTAAGCCTATGTTCGCTAAATTTTGTGACGTAATCTTTTCCCCTAATTCTAGGGAAATTGTTTACAATCGTACTGGAACCTTTTTTCGAGGTTTTAGTATTATTATTTTGTTTTGCTTTTTAGTCATTGGACTTTTATATACATACATTTGTTTAGTTTTTACTGTTTATAGTTAAATTAAGTTGACTTAACGTCTATACTAAAAATGCCAGGCTGTAATTACCTTTGTCTCACTTTTAATTAGTCTCCTTTTTGTTGCTCGCACACCATTTGGGTGCAGATAGCCTCCTATTTAGATCTTACACTAAGTAATATAAGAATAACCTAAAAGTAAAATTTAAAGTTTTTATTTTAAAATTTTATTTTGTATAAATAAAAATAATAATTTTGCAATATACGCGTTAATACTGAACCCTCTAAATTTTCTTTACATTTTTATGCTATTTTTTTACAATTTAAAAGTGGTCACGACTGATTACTTACTTTCTGTCTGTGTTTAATTAAGTTTCGCAAGCCAAACAAGAAAAAGAATTTACAGTTTCTTAAAAGCATAAGTCAATATATAACCAGAATAACCCAATGTCAAGTGTTCCAGCTAATACCCTAATTAAGTAAAAATCACAATTACTAAATTAAATAGCAATTTTTGTATTGACTTTAAGGTTTAACAAATTTTTATGACTTCTTTATTCGCCAACATAAATTTATTTTTAATTACTTTTATGGTTTGTTCGTTTAATAACATCACTTTTATAAATCATAAAAAAGTTTGATGCAATATGGTATAAATTAAATATAACAGGTAAAAACCTTCGTACGCTTTAAAGAGATATTAATATGTTTTTCGTTGATTAATCTATTTAAATAAAATTTTATTACATTAACCTTTGCAGAATAGTTTAGTTACTCATTATATTTTATAACTAAGGGTTATTTTCTTAATAGATCACATTTTAATTGTACCAAAGGTTCTTACTTATAATTCTGTGTTCGCTGCTTACTACTTAATTTTTTTCTTACGTGCGTAAAGTAGTTAAAGTTCTTACAATCACAATTGAGACAGCAAAAAACCGAATTTCAAACACTTCCAAGGCGGCCTCTTTGTTAAGCATGGGCGGAGGATTAAAAGTTTAATAGAGCAATTATGTTAAATTAAAAATTAATAATAACCTGTAATATAAATGTTAAACAGGATATATAATTAAATAAAATAAATTATTGTTTTTTTTACCCGGTGACTAGTAATACCGAGGAAAGGCAGCTTATAATTACCTATAAACATAATTATTTGAGATTTGGCTATGTTTAAAAAAGATAATGAGTGCATTCACCTGTACCAATATGGTTTTTTGTTTTTAATCATTATTTTATCAATTTTGGCTTCTTTTCGTTAAAAAACGCCTATGGTTTTCACCATGTAATAGAAATATTCGCCCAACCAATTATTACAGTAAATTTGGATATTGTGCTGTTTTATTTTTAGTGCCGGATTTTTTACTGAAGCGAACACTAGCACACATTTTTTTTCGTGAGTTATAGAGTCTAGAAAAAGCCTTCATGTCAGCATACACCCGTTCGTGGTCACCTTATATAGACAAGGTACATATTATTATTACACGGTATTTTAGGTTATTAGTATCTGATAAGTGCACAATAAAAACTAGAAATTCTTATCTAAATCTTCCGTTTTTTTATCACAAATAAAATGGCCGCCATAATGCCAATTTATTGGCAAATTAAAAACAAATTTCTAATAATAAATACAAAAAATAAACTATTTCACCTTACACAATACATAAAAACATTTATAAAAATCTAAATTAGGACCTTAAATCATAAATTAATAAATATAAAAACGAATATGAGACGACACTGTCTTTTAATTTCAGGTGCAAGAATTCTGAAGAAAGTAAAATAGGTCTTATCTCTCTTAAAAATATCTATCCAATAACGTTCGTTTAAATTTGAAGTAGACCAGTAGAATTTAAACCCCGTACGTAGACTCTCTACGGGGACTAATCAACTATAATATAGGCTATTTATTTTAATGCGTGACGTGGTAAATTGATAGAACCCCAATTTTTGTGTTATCTCAATTCACTTTACAAAGAGTATACTTTGCGCACCTGTCTGCGTGCCCAAAGTTGAATTTTGCGTACGAAAGCTCACGTTAGAAAATGTAGTTGGTTTTTAAAGCAACAACAAACAAACGTCAAAACCGAGCAACCTTTTTTAAGTTGAGAAGTATTAAATGGAAAAAAGTATAGGGCAAAATACAATACGTTTTTGAGCATATTTTTGTCAGAAATATATATTTTTTTAATTTAGAAAGCTTCATTTAATGTAAAATTTAATTTTCTACAAGTTTTCTCTTGACTACTACCTGAAGAAAGTGCGTAGTCAAAAGGGGCTATTTTCACCCTGTTTTCAAAAACGCACCCCCAAATGGTAGCACTTCGCAGTTCATTAACCATATGAAACAATAAAACCTCTTAACACGCAAATTCTCTCTCTCTTAATGTTGTGGTTTCTTTTAACCTTTTTTTTACCTAAATCAATAACGTATGTCCTAAAAGTTTTGGCACAAAACATATTGTCTTTAATTTTAACAAAAACAAAATAATATCAAGTTGCCTTTGAAAACAAAAAGTTTATTTACTTTATTTACTGTCAGTTAAGATTTAATTATTTTGAAGTTTTCGCTTTAAGATGTATAAATTAGAAATAAGAAAAAAGTATCTACAAGTTAGTTGGGCGGATACCCAAAGCTGAAATCTGTCGAATATTCCAGAATAAAAACATTTCACGCAGAACCATTTATAGAACAATAGCGGAGTGCGAGCAGGGAATACCATGTCTGAATCTCCCAAAGAGTGGAAGACCACGTGCATTTACAGCACAGAGGTCAGAGAGATTGGTGAGAAGAGCAAAATCCAGATTGGAATGTCAACGAGGAGACTGGCTATAGGCAATACAGATCTTCTAAGAGTACGATATCGTTGGAATTGAGAAGGAATGGTCTTAAATATCGAAAGAGACGTAAGTGCCCCAAAACTCTCAAGCGCAGCTTCTTCGTATACCAAGATGTTATAAAGACAATGAGTTTTGTGCCAAAACTTTTAGGACATACGTTAGTCTATCGTCGCATGCAGTGTGTCACGTAGAGCCGTCTTGTTATACCATATGTTTGCAGTTCAAAATTGACAGCAAGATCTAGGCGTTTTTTTTTTTTAAAAGAGAACTAAATATTTCGGGAGAAAAACGTATATTAAACTTTTTTTTTTGAGATTTTAATAGAAACAGCTTTATTATTTTTTCTTGTTTGGTTATGCGCTGCTAAATATCTAGCGGTTAAAATGAAAAACTCTTTATTAATACTTCCTTCCTAAGATTGTCTGTCTCAGTGGGTAATTATAACATTACTTGTGTTTTATTATAAATAACACAATTATTATTTACATCCTATAAAACAATATATGAATATTAATTTATGGTAATAAAAAATTATGATTTATTAAGTTATTTAATTAGTTACCAAGTAACTTGAATCGGTACTTAATAGTTTTAATAACGCAAAATAAATAAATAAAAAAACTATATATTATGAGGATCCTATGGGAAATAAATATACTTAGAACTCCCGTTTAATTGCCGGCACTTAAACAAGGTAAAGTACATTCATACTTATTCCGTTCTCACTTCTTGAGGCTAACAAAAATTACTGTTCTAAGGGCATATATATACCCAAACTCCTTTTTAAAACATTCAGGTAGGTATAGGTAATTAATGTATATTGGGTTTACCTTTATTTTTATTACAATTGATTTTTGCCTACCGAAATTTATTTTTAAGGTACCTACCTACCTGTACCTATTTATCAAATTACACAAAAGGCCAAGTAGTTTTCATTATACCTTTACTTAATTAGGTAGGTAACCATATTATTCATATTATTTCCTTAAAAATTCAAATTGTAATAAAAGTTACCTAGTACCCAAAATTATGTTTAGAAATACTAACTACATACCTGTTTGCACATTTTTACATATTTTTAGACAATTTATATTTATCTATCAATATTTCAATTGCTTCTCAATGTAAAAGTAAAAAGTCCACTCCGGCCCTGCCTGCAGCTGGACGGAGTCTGCCGGCCGGTAGGAAGAATTATTGAAGGCAATATAATCGAAGTCCTTAAGTCAGAACGGTATAAGTATGAATTTACTTTACTGCATGTATTTGGTTATTATTATAATTTTTTTCTAGGAAAATCAGTTACCTATAGTAGAGTAAGAGCCCGTGAGCGGCAGACATTTGTTATTGTAAAAGCTTAAAGTTTGTCAGCGCACGCTCCCAACAGAGGTAGAAGCGATAAGAGACTATAAAGGTTGACTCATTGTGGCATTGGCAGGTACCATGTACCAAAGGTCAATTAATTGAAACATAGCTTTCGTCATTTTGTAAAAGTTAAATTTTATATACATATGTTACTTGACAGTTCCAATATCCTTGCAGACAAACATTTTTGTGTGGCCCCATGGTCAGATAAACTTTAATATTTCTGTTATTTAATATTTAACAAGACAAAAGGTCTTATATAAAAGTTCCAGGGTTTGTAAATAGGCATGTCCTAAAAATATTTTTAATGAATACAGAGTGTTCAATATATATATATATATATATATATATATATAAAACAAACCCTAGAGCAATAACTCTTGGGACACTCTGGATACATAAAATATTTTTTGGAAATGCCTATTTGGAAACCCTACAAATATTATATAGACTATTTGTTTTATCTTGGTAAATAACAGAAATATTTAACTTTTTTTGACTATTGGGCCACCTCAAAATGTTTGTTTGCCAATGAGTTGGAACTGTGGAAACTCTCTGGCGACTAAGTTTTAATTTTTTAATTTTTGGTACTGGTCCTGCCAAAGCCACTATAAGTCGAACTTCATAGTCTCCCATTGCTTCTACGCTGACGGGCTCCTGGACTATAAGAGAATCGAATATTTTTTTCAAAAACACCGAATGTCAAATGTTTAGTATTTTTAAAATAATGAAAAAAAAACTTTATTAAACCTACTCTATATATTTTTTTGTAATGTGTACGTTATAGTCCCTGGGCCAGTAATAAAATTGACTTCATCATAATAACACTTTCAAAACCTGTTTAAGGGGGTTTCTTTTAACGAGTCTACCACAAATATTCATACCGCCATATATGAAAGCGAAAATTTAACCCAGCCTGTCAATGTCAAATTTGCCATTGTGTCAAAAATCGTAAGTGTTACAGTCACGAAACCGTTGGACCCATTGACATATTTTGGGTATCGGATTGGGCGGGTTTCGTAACTGTAACCCTTACGATTTTTGGCACAATGTTTAAAAATTACATGTAAAACATTGTGGTAAACTTTTCTGACAAAAAAGTGACGCGTTTGTCCAGTCCGACATCCAAAACATTTGACATTAATAGGCTGAGTTGAAGCACCGCCTTTATATACCGTAAAAGCAATTGCTAAAGCTTTTTTGGCCGGAAAATCAATAACAAAGGATGTTGGCCTAAGCCAAATCATCCAATACGAAATGTTTGCATGCCGGTATTTACGTTACTTACGAATCTCCCTAAAAAGGGTTTTAAAAGTGTTATTATCATAAAGTCAATTTTATTACTGGGCCAGGGATTATAAATATATCAGTTTTGTGGCGAGCGCAGTGCAGCGGTAACATACCAGCTTCTCACCGCAATTTAACACATACAAGAATCCATGACAACATTAAACATAAACCCCTATATCACAGACTGCCGATATATCTCCAACAAAGACCCCTTAAAAAATATTCTAACTTTATTCATTTTAAATATTAATAATATATTACATTTTAAGGCGTAGACAAAAAAACATCGAATAATTTAACCAAGTTTTTTGCACCAATTTTTCCTGGTATACAAACTATACCATCAATTGCCAAAACCACCTTAAATAAAAATGAGGAACTCTACTGTTGAAGTCAAAAGGACACTTTAAGCTGACGCGGAAAGGGCCGAAAAATTCAGCTACGCAAGACATTGTCTCCCTGGGCCAACACTACCCCCTGGACAGCAGACTCCTGCCGCCAGGCCATCCGCACCTAGCAATGGTCTACCAGAGTGACAGTGCGTAGATTTCATATTATGTACATAGTGTAGATAAATGACTTGTAACATTTATGTAAATAATAAAGATTTTTTAAAATGAATGAATGAGCTTCGTAACGCAGCGATCCGGGTTCGAATCTCGGAACCGGACATTGGCTTTTTAATCGCTCGTCACCTCACAGATGGCTTGGCAAAACACTGTGTAGTATTCTGCCTACCCCAGGTAGTAGTTATTTAGAAAATAACGTCCGTGGTGGCACTACTGCGTTGTCTAAAGATGCTGTAAAATGCAACAAAAAATTGCATGTTTCAGTGCTTGGATGACGTTGACGGAACAGCGTGAAAAAGGGGGTTAAATATCTAATAACCCGACACCCACGGTACTTTGGTACTTAGGCTTAAAGCCTTCGTGGACTGTCAAACAGATGAAAAAAAAAATAGTTTGCGTATTATTTATATTTGAAGGTTCTAAAAGTATCAGCCTCGGTACTTTGTAACTGGATAGAGAATAAATTATCTTCTCTGTAATGTAAATAATAATAATAATAATAAATCGTCTTTTATTAAGAAAACATATTTTTTACACAATACATAAAATTTACAAAAAAATCCAAAAATGACAGCCTAGCCAAGGCGAGATTTAGCCGCAGGAACAGCTAGTCTTACATCCAACCTTGACCAAACTGTACCCCTACAATTAATTATATATTAACTAACCACTTAACCTAGAAATAAAAACAACAAAGACAAGAATATACATAAAGGCAACCAGACAAAATTTAAGTAGTATAATAATAACCATACGTAATAAAACATTAATAACATTACAAGCACTACTGGGAAGCAAGCAAATAGCGCTTTAAACGGCGCTTCAATGTTTCGGGGCTCAATGCCTTCAAATCATCGGCCAGGCCATTATAAATTTGAGCCGCTCGGTAACTAAAACACTTTCTAAACAAGGCCGTCGAGTGCCTGGGGATGCTGTAGAGATCTTTGTAGCGAGTGTTTATTTGATGGGTGTCAGTTCTAGGCACCAGTCTGTTATTCAGAAACGACGGCGTACCCGATCGTACAACCTTATGGACAAATATTGTTGAATGAAGTTCAATCCTATTTGTTATATTTAGCCATTTAAGCTCCAAGAGTGCAGCCGAAATATGGTCATATTTGCGGAGTGAACAAACAAAACGACAGCAGGAGTTCTGCACCCTCTGCATTTTTCGCTTCTCGTAATTGCTAAGAAACGGACCATAGACAGGCAAACAGTAATTAAAATGGGACAACACCAAGGACTCACACAACATAGTTTTTAATTTCTTTGACAACACACTCCTATTGGCATATAAAAGCTTTAAGTTGAAAAATGCCTTACGGGTTACTGCGGTTACCTGGTCAGTAAACTTTAGTCTGTCATCCACTAAAACTCCCAAAGATTTGGCCACACTCCTCACAGGTAGTAATTTGTCATCGATTTTAACTTTAATGACATTTTCAATGTTGTGGATCTTATGACCACCAAAGAAAAGGACAAGCGGCTTGCCTGGATTTAAAATTAAGTTGTGCTTTTGGATACATCATTAATATTGGCCAATTCTTTGTTAAGTATAAATTCCCCAATATGATGTTCTTTGGGTACAAAACTATAGCTTATTTGCGTATCGTCGGCATAAGCCTGATAGGAGCAATTTTTGATCCGATTTAGAATATCTGCAGTGTAGATATTAAACAGCAATGGACCCAATATTGAGCCCTGAGGTACTCCTGAAATCACAGGTCTCAACGACGACTTTTTACCATCCAACGTCACTCCTTGGAATCGACCACAAAGGTAGGATGACAGAAGCTTGACAGCATTTGAGTCAAAACCGTAAAACTTAAGCTTTGAGCACAATAACCTGTGACTAATAGTATCAAACGCCTTCGAAAAATCGAGCAATACCAGGGCCGACACCCTACCGCCATCCAGATCCCCTCCAACCGTATCCAAGACTCCCGAAAGTGCAGTGGCTGTACTGTTATCTTTTGTGAACCCAGACTGTGCATCCGGTACAATATTGTTTCCTCCTATAAATGGGTTCATTTGATGATACATAACCTTTTCCAAAATCTTAGATACTATCGGAAGACGACTAATGGGGCGCAAATCAGCATATGTCTCAGGACTCGAGCCTTTAGGGATGGGCTGCAACACAGACGTCTTCCAGGAGTCCGGAAAGTAGCTGTGTTCGAGGCAAACATTGACGATGTGAATAATATACGAATATATAAAAGGAGTACAATACTGTATCATAATACGAGAAATTTCATCGCATCCAGAAGCATTGGATTTAATACCCTGAAGCGACTTAACAATGTCGTCGTATGTAGCAAGCCGAAAACTAAATGTATCATTACAGACTGGTGCAGATTCCTCGTATTTGCGCACCATTTCCTCACACTGATCCTCTTTAAAAACAGAAGAAAAGTAATCGTTAATTTTATTGACATCAAGAAGATGATCAGGAATGGTGCGCTCATCGTGGTGTCTCACACTCTGGTCTTTCAATGTTTTCCAAGTTTTTCTTTGATCTCCCTCAGCAACCACATCATCAAAAAACTTCTTTTTGCGCCTACGGACTAAACTCAGTGTAGAGTTTCGCAATGACTTATATCGGACCCAATCCTCAACAGACTTGGTTGCCTTATACGTAGCTAAGGCACCGTCACGGCTTCTCATAAGGACTTGCACATCCTCCGTCAACCAGGGCGCCCTAGGCCTTGTCACTCGGGCCGTTCTTAAAGGTGCATGTCTGTCAAAAACATTGGTAATTAGCTGTTTGAATATTGAAATTTTATTTTCCACACAGTCAACGTACAAAATATTGTCAAAGGGCATAGATGTTAGATCTTCATAAAAAAGTTCCCTGTTAAATCTTTTAAAGTCTCTATAAGTAACAACACGAGGTTGAAACTTCGGGGCTCTAATATTAAGCTCACAAACTACCAACCTATGGTCAGATATGTTCATGCAGTCAGTCACACTTGTCTCTTTTACCAAATTGTGATCAGATATAAATATTGGGTCCAACAAAGTGGCCGTGGCGCTGGTTATCCTAGTTGGTTCATTAACAATTTGTGTAAATCCATACTCCCCAAAGTAATCCGCTGCAAGATTATCAGGATTAAGAAGATTGATATTTATGTCACCCAAACAAATAACGTTATCGACAGTTGGTAGCACCATTGATAGAATACGATCAAAGTTTTCCAGGCCCGATTTAATATTTTCAGCGGGAGGTCGGTAAAAACAGAAAGAGCAAAAGTTCTTCCATTTATTTTAAATTTTACCCAAAGTTGTTCGATATCGCCCTGTTCGCACTCAGGCTCAATGATGTCGGCTCTTATCCTGGAGCTTATATATAGGCCTACCCTCCACCCCTAGAGGATCGGTCTCTACGAAGAAACCGATAACCATTAATCGCGAATGCATCATCACCAGCATCACCGGACAGCCAAGTCTCCGAAACCGCCAAGACATCAAGTCTATGCTTCCCAATAAGTGCCACCAGTTCGTTAAAACCAGTGTACATCGACCTGACATTCAGATGACCAAACCTTAAACCCTTTTTCATAATTTCCTATAATTGAAAAAAATAATATAGATATAGTTTAACAATATAATAATATAATCGAGTTACTTTCCAAAAAAAATCATTTACAATAATAAAATGGTATTATAACAAAATACAAATGTATAGCATCAAGAGTGAGAGAAAAAAAAATGTCGTAGTTGCCCCTAATAACTTAAAAATAATAAATAATAATACTAATAATACCAAAAAAACCAGAACTAATCAGTCACAATAATAAAATGGTATTGTAACAAAAAAAGGAATCATTAAAAAGGTCGTAGTTGCCCTTTATCTCTTAAAAATAACACAAAAAAATTGTCATCTAAAACATTAAAAAAATCAGCATAATAAAAGTTAAGACATTAGAAAAACAAAAAGTGTTATTTTTTTAACGACTGAAGGCGCGTTGTTGGCCTTAAATCAGTTTTTACTGATGTATCCTTTGGGGAGCCACCAGTTGAACCTCTCAGATGCTTAACAGCTTCTATATTCTTAGGTGCTGGTTTGGTTTTGCTTACTTCTGCTTCAGGCGGTGTCGGCGGTGGTTTCGATTTCGAGTTAGATTTTAGTGCAATATTTGTAGGTAGAACAGCCGAGGATGCCTCACCACTATTGCTGCAGTATCCTTTGCGGCGGAAATATCAACTTCGATGGCCCCGAGAGTCGGGGTACCCGGTGCACTAATAGACTGCCGTGGAGGTGGAGCTACAAAAACTTCGTCGATATTATCCTCAGCAGGGGCTTCCCTATTGACAAGTTGATCGTAGGTGTAAATGTCCTCACCAATGAACAGTCTATTATTTTTAATCCGAGCAACAAGCTTTTTGGCTTTGGCCTTCTTAAGGTGTGCAACCAAAACGTTATTTATCTCTCTATCTTTTTGGAAAGATCGTGTCCTATCGATATTTTCTTGGACTTCAGTTTGTAGACATTTTTAAATATTTCCGCCTTACTAAAATAGGATTTGAACTCGATCAGCAGAGGTCGTTTTGGATTATTTTTCTGTCCGAGATAATAGACATTATTTACGTCATTTACTGGTATCTTTACTTGCAAAAGTGAGTTAATCTGTGTTATTGCCCAGTTAGCTAAGCAGCCGTTTCGTAAGTCTGACTGTTGGATGCCAAACACAATATTATTATTTTTTCTGGATTTTTTTCAAGCTGTTCAACCTTTTGTTCAAGTTCAGTGTTGCGCTGCTTCAAGAACTCAGTCTTAGTTTTTAAATCGGTGATTTTAAGAGCAAGATTCTCCTTTAGGTCATCTATAATTGTTTTTACCTCACTTTTATACGTTACGAACAGTTTTCTGATCTCCTCCAGCTGTATGGTATTGCTAATATCAGTTTCTGTTTGTACCATTATATTATTGATATGCCCAATATACCCCTACTTAGTTCAGGGCAATTGCATTCAATTGATAGTGATTCCAGGCACAATGTGGCAACAGTTAGAAAAATTTGCCGCGAATTCTTGACAATTAAACGTAAACAACAATAAACAATAACTAATAATCTTTAAACTAGCGTCATTCTAGGTCTAATTTCTACTTACAAATAAAGTTGAGGTACTTATATCACGATTACAGTCAATCTGTATTTTTTAAAAGCAAAAATAATCACAATACACAATAGTTTTTTAAATAAAAACAATGCAAACCAACACAATATTATCAATATGCTGGTCCCAGGATAAAAATTCATCAATTATTAGCCCTAAAAACTTAGTATTCTGATTTATAGTATAACTATTGTTATCAATATTTAAAAGATTGGGTTTCTCTAATTGACTGTTTTTTGTAGTAAACAGAATTGTGTTCGTTTTACTATGATTAAGAATAAGCTTGTTTTCATTAAACCATTCAGTGGTTTTTGAATAGCATATTCGCTGTTTATTGAAACATTCTGAATGTTGGATCCTGGAACCAACAAATTAGTATCATCGGCGTAGTTAGTTATCAAAAAATTGTTTTCTATTGAGCTTAGATCATTAAGGTATAACACAAACAGAACTGGACCCAGGATACTACCCTGTGCTATTCCTAACTTATTAATTTTTACATTAGATTTTATGTTGTTGAGTACAACTCTTTGTGGTCTGTCTGATAGATAGGACCTTATCCAAGCCAGAGCATTTCCTCTGATACCATATTTATCTAATTTATGAATTAATATATCGTGATTTACGCAATCATATGCTTTACTTAGATCCAGAAACATGCCCAGTGCTAGGTTTTTATTTTCTAAGTGTTGCAGAATAGCTGTTATAAACTGATATATTGCTGTTGTGGTAGACCTGCCCAATATATATGCATGTTGTCGACATGAAAAAAGTCCACATTTTACAATAAATCCCACCAGTCTAGAGCATATAACCATTTCAAATATTTTTGAAAAACTCTGAAGAAGACTTATTGGTCTGTAACTATTAAAATCGTTTAGCGCGCCCTTATTTTTATATATAGGTTTAATGTTTGCTATCTTTAGTTGCTCAGGAAAAATTCCAAATTTTAAAGAGTTATTTAAAATGTATCTTAAAATATCTAAGATTTTAATTATAGAAAACTTAACTATGCTAGTTGGGATTTCATCTTCACCACTACTATATTTGTTTTTTAATTTATTAGATATAGCTAACAATTCATTATTTGTGACTCGGTATAGGTACATTGACTGGTTGTTATCAGTAATACTACATTTATGAGGCCTGTGTACTTGTTTTTTTAATAACTCTGGAACGATGTTTAATAAATAGTCATTGAATTCGTCAGCAATTTTTTGTACATCAGGTAGCTGACAATTATTGGACTTAACTTTTCCATTTATTTCGTTGCAGATATTCCACATGCATTTTATCTTATTATCCGAATTTTTAACCTTATTTTCAAACTTGTTAACTTTTTCAGATTTTAAGAGAGCATCATATTGTTTTTTAGTTTGATTATATAATGTCTTATAATGGTTGTTGTGTTTTGATAAAACCAGTAATATATCTAACCTACGTTTACATTCCTTTATCTGTTCATTATTTGGACGTTTACTGGTGACCTAGAGGAAGGTGTGTAATCGAGTATGCTTTAAAAACGGGCTTGTTTTTTTGTTTAAATTAAATTTCTAAATATGACACCAGAGGGTACTGTTGTTCCTTATAAGATTTCTAGGGATGCTGTATACATTGCATATGTACAAAAATTAGTACAAAGGTAAAGTAGAAAATAATTATTTAAAAAAAGACATTATAGAGAACACTACTTAATTTGAAAGAGTTTTTAGTTAACAAGAACAACAAAAATTTCTAAGAATTATAAATTAGGTGCGAAAATTTCCCAAGATCGCTGTTTAATTAAAATACATACCATCATTTAAATTGTATTATGCATTTTTCAGTTTAATCAAAGACAATTTTAAAGATATTAATTCATGAGTTTCCTGTCTACCCCTCTACCGGCCAGTGTCCTCCACACTGAAACTCGGTTGATAGCATCGAGCTGGCACGACGTGTATATCTATCTGGATCCCAAAGAATGACCCCAGGTCGTCTGCTATTTGTGATACAAAAAAATATCCTACTTAGGCGTCTACTTTTCAAATTTTTATTTATACTTTTAGAAAATTAAATTTTGTTTAGTTAAATTTATATTAAATTTAAAGTATTATTGTAAAAGTTTCGCTTCTCTTTAGATAAACTTACATTAGTAAAATCTAAAGGTTAGACTTGTAATTTTAAAATAAAATAAAAAGAATTTTAAAATGTTGCGAGTACCTATCTGTTAAATATAAAAATACAGATAATTTTCTTTTAATTTAAATTCTATTAAACTATCTACTTTATATACAAAAATAATGACTATTGTCACAAAGCTTTATAAACTACAACAAACAAAAATATTCTACGTTTATGTAGATACATATCATCGCCTTAGTGAAAAAAACTGCTAACGTTTTAGGTACATAATTTTAAAGGACAAGATAAAAATTGAATGCTTACTAAAAAATTATTATATTTTTACTGAAATGTGATATGTGATATGTAGGTAATTTTAGAGTACTACTGTATTATAGCAGGTAGCGATTAGAAAAAGAAAGAATACATTTTATTTTAATAGAAATTATTAGTATTTAATTATTTATTACTAGTAATTGCTAATGTCATTGAATCCAAACGAAGTACTGTATAGCACATGACCATCTGCTAAAAGAATACTATTTTTACTTTTTAAGCATACAATTGTTTGCACACCAAGTTTGCAAGACTGCCTCTAATAGGTATATGCTCGATGCTCGAAAGTTTAGGAAGGAATAAGTATAGTACATTTTTAAATTATATGAAGTAACCCTAGTTATAAATTTAAATTATCCACTATAAAGGAGAGATAGAATAGAATCATTTATTATAAACGAAAGTTTAACAGGTAATTTAGGCACAATTGGCGTAAAGTTAGGTATAATAGAGTTTAACGCAAGCTTCATTTAAAAATATTTAAATAATTTGCCAGTTTAATACTTACCGACTGAGTTTTAAAAGCCGATATGGCCTTTTTTGGAATATTTCCTATTTAGCAGTTTGTACCAAAGTAGTATTTTCTATATTTAACATTTAAGACAATAAAACATATATTTTAATGCACATAATAAACAAAATTACTTGTCTTTTGACAATTTTTTGACTTTGGTTGATAACCTAACTTACACGTCATCACATGTCATTCAAAAAAGTTTACATTTTACAAAGCAGTCTGTGTAAAACCATGTTGCGCAATGTCATTTCATAAATGAACACTTAAAATGTAAAATGTATTATTTACTATATTTTACACAAATAAATAGATATGAAACGAAAAATTCTAAAATTTGCACCAAATATGTAAATATTAAACAATAAAGTGGTGTTGTGTGGTGTACTTATATTTGTATTGTTAAATATGTTCAATTCCAACAAATACAAAAGTGGAAAAAAAAGGAAATAAGAATTAAAACTTTTATCACCAGGTAACCTTTCAATACTTTTAGTAGATTTAGGCCATTTTAATTACTCTTGGGAGATTATACCAGTGCAAATTTACTTTAAAGAATTTAACTTTGTATTCTAACTAAGTATAGGTAACTAATAATATCCAAATTTAGCGTGTCTATCGTTTTATACTCAAATCTTCTAATGATTATTTAGACTTTTTTTCAAAATTTTACTTATTTAAATTGCAAACAAAATAGTTTTAGTGACATTAAAAACCTGTTTAATAAAAAAATCTTCATATTTTCTATAAAAAAAATGAGATAAATTCTACTACATAATGTTATGCCTGGCAACACTGTTTCAAAATCTTATAATCATCACGAGCGCTTCTATTGTTCTTTAATAGAAACGCTGAAAATTGAGCCCGTTTTTCTCAAATAATACCGTAACAAGAGGAAAACATTGATTAAAAATATTTTTGTATGTACTTATAAAAAGATTCCATTGTCGATTTACATTACTTCGTTGTACCTGGAAAATATTATTCCAACTCTGATTTGCAAGAAGTGTTAAGAATTCTTTTTGTTACTTTCAGTGAAGAATCTCCTATAAGTAAATTGTTTATCAGTTTCATTTCCTAATTGAAAGGATAGTTTTTGCGCATTATGATCTGAAATATGATACTCTATTATTTCACTTTTATATGTATCCAGATTGGTAAAAATATTATCCAGGCAACTACTGCAAGTAGAGGTTATTCGGGTATTGTTCGTGACTGTACTTTCTATATTGTAAAAGTTCATTAAAGAAAACAACATATTTTTGTTAGGATTGTCTTTTAACATTTCAATATTGAAGTCTCCGGCAATAAAAACCATTGTGCTTCTAATCATTGAAAGCATTTCCTCTACTTTACCAAAAAATATGTCTTTGTTACCTGATGGTGGTCTGTAGATTGACACAACGGTAATTTTGGTTTTGTTCACTACACACTCAACTGCTGCACACTCAAATTCACCTTTAACAGACAAATCACAAATACGTTTATGTACAGTAAAATTTATACATTTATTCACATATATAGCACTTCCCCCATGTTGACCTTGATCCCGGCAGAAATAACTGGCCAATCTAAAATCTTTTATTCCAATCTGGTTAAGTTGGTCTTCACTTTTCCAGTGTTCAGACATAGCTAAGAATAAGCATTCTGGATTATCTTTCAAAAGTTCCTCTAGTCTGTTTACGCTGTTACCTACTGATTGAACATTTTGATGTAATATAGAGTAGTCATTTTTGTCCTTTTTTATTTTTTGATAAAAAAGGCGCGGCGGTTGAAGTTTGGCTCTCATAATTAGTACTCTGCTTATATTTTTCCAATTTCTGAAGAAATGCTGGACACTTGGGATCTCTCGCGGAGTGTACACGGTCCTTTAAATTTAACCGCTTACAATTAGGACAGTCTAACTTGGTGCTTTCCTGACATACTTTGGGTTCATGATTTCCTCCACATTTATGGCAGCATGAATCAGATTTGCAATGTTTTGCGACATGTCCAAAGAGGCAGCAATTGTAGCACATCGCCACGTTAAAATATTCTTTAACGTATATTTTTGTTAGGTCAAAATTTACTTTATCATTTCGGATTAGCCAACGGAATACTTCTGGTTTAGTTTGGATGATCCAGTTTTCTTTACGAGGGTTTCGACAGTCTCTCTTTGCGATGACTTTTAATAATTTTTTGCATCATTACCAAAATTTGTTTTTAACTCATGATTTTCTTCTATAAGGAGGTTAATAAATTCTTCAGATTGATAGCCTTTTTCTATTCCTGTCAACATTACCATGGGATCTGTATTTTGTATCTCTTTGAGCTCTATTTTACTGTTGTTTTCTAAAATTTCCCGAAGTTTTTGTTGCTGTGCACCATTTTCACATTCAATGATAACAGCCCCATTCGCTTTCCTTGTGACGTTTTTAAAACTTCCAGTGGTTTTGTCACTCTTTGCTATATTCTCTCTTATTTCTTTTATAACTTCCTTGGGATTGTCCTGGTTTTTCATTTTAATAATTAATTCATGTTTTTTTGGTTTTTGTGGCGGGGTAGTCCATACATCTTTATGTTTCTGAAGTGGGGGGTTACTATGTACAATACTACTGTAGGTTTTCTGAACAGGTTTAATATAAGTTTCTTCCAGTACAGGTACCTTGAAACGATTAGTTTCCGCCTCTGCAAAAGCTTGGAGGTTGTCAGTAGGCCTTAATTCTCTCTTTATTAAACTTAATTGAGTTGTGAGTTCCAAGTTTTCCTGTTGAACTTTGCCGATTTTGTACGCAAACATGGTGATCATCCTATGAATAAGTGATGTAGCGCTTCGTATTTTTTCCCATCTTGTATCTGCACATCGTCTCGTTCTGAGTATTCATTTATAGTTTCCAAGGCATTTATGGCAACTTCTAACATATCTTTTTCTGAAGTGTCCTCTTTTTGTTTAGGTTTGTCACTATTTTTGTCCTTACTGCTATTGGTATTGGTTAAATTTGGCAGTTGGTTATCAAGTTCTCGACGTATTTTTCGCCGATCTATTTCTCCTGGGCTGGAGAGGGAACGCTGTCGTTTTAGGCCATTTGAATTTTCTACTTGGTGTTTAAAATTCGGTTCATTGATCTGATCTGCTTTAGGGGTGTTCTAGGCGTCTTATGTTTCGGTTGAAAAACATTTTCAACCTTGTCCTGTATTTGGATGTCATCAGTACCATTATTTTTTCCACTTGTTTATTTTTATCCTCAGGTGTATTTATTTCCTCGTTTTTTTGTTCATATCAACTCCTATTATATTATTTATCTCCTCGGTAGACATCAGCTCGCATATGTGTTTATGTAAAAGTTAGTTTTTTCTTATTTTCTGTCTGTAGAATCGCCCCGTAAAGTTTGTCGGTTGAGTTACTGGACACCCTGTATGTATGTGCCCAGGTAATTTGATTGAGTGATGAGCTTGATGCCTGTTGGTGCCTAAACGGTGTGAGGTTTATCGACTTTAATAAAAGAGTACCTTATTTTTTAGGTTTTTGATTGTCTATAAAATGGCGCCCCAGCTTTGCTGATATCTGTCAAAATAAAAAAGTTATGATGTAAATAAATTCAAGTTTTAGGTAAAGTGCCCTCTGGCGGTATTTAAAAAAGTACTTTTGTCTTAAAATTTTAGAATCTGCAAAGCTGGATTTGTGTGCCAAATATCAACTGGATTAGTTAAAAAAATAAATGCAATATGGCGGAAAAAACCAAAATAAAAATTGAACTTTGACGGCTTGTAACTCGAAAACGAATGACATTTTGAAAAAATATATATGAAGCTCTACCCTTATTTTTGTCAAGTAGAATCACCTCCTTAAGTTTCGTGATCGATTTTGAATCCATATGTTTATATAAAGTTTTTCTTATTTTTGTTGAAGAATCGTTGGTTAAGTTGTGAGTTGAGTTACTGGACACCCTGTATGTATGTAGGTAATTTGATTGAAATTGATGAAAACTTCGATGTCTATTGGTGCCTAAACGGTGAGGTTTATCGACTTTAATAAAGAGTAAATTATTTTTTAAGTTTTTGATTGTCCATAAAATGGCGCCCCAGCTTTGCGATATCTGTCAAAATAAAATAGTTGGTGTAAATAAATTTTAATTTTTAGGTAAAGTTATCTTCTGGCGGTTTTTAAAAAAAGTACTTTTGTCTTAAAATTTGAGAATCTGCAAAGCTTGATTGGGTGCCAAATATTAACTAGATTGGCTAAAAATTAAATTCAATATTGGTGAAAAAACAAAATTAAAATTGAACTTTGACAGCTTATAACTCGAAAACGAATGACAATTTGAAAAAAAATATATAAAGCTCTACCCTTATTTTTGTCAAGTAGAATCACCCTTTTAAGTTTCGTGATCGATTTCTGAATCAGAATCCAGTCAAAATATGCATCTATTATTGGCTACTCTTTTGGGCTTTTTAATCAGTGGACTCCAAATAGCTGCTATATTTCTCATTGCTCCTTCCCAGGCTGAGTTTTTAATCTAAAAGAATCAATTCCTTTAATAATTGAGTTGATTTTTTTTTGTTTAAAATGTAACGTTTTCTTTTTACCTGCTAATGAAAGTGTTAAATAAAGAGAATGAAAATAACGTGTCTACGTAAGTTGGCGTCCTATGGAAAACTTTTTTTATTAATATTACAAAAAAAAAAATCTTTATAAAATAAATTTCTGCATGATCCACTAAAGGCAGTTATATGATATCAACTTGTGAGTCGTCTACGAGTTTGCCAAAAACGCACTTCCGGTAAACGGAAGTGTTCTCGCTTGCTTTTAAATAAAACACCTATATATTTTCAAAATTAATTCTACAGGCAATTCAAGAAAATACATGTACCACATGTTATACCTATTTTAATTAGTTTTTGAAAAAACCCTTTGAAAATATTATGTTAACCAACATTTGTAGATTTATATGACAATCCTAAATATAATTTTTAAAGTTACTTTCACTAAAAGAAAAACAATGTTTATTGCTCAATTTTACCATTATCGAAGAAAAAAATGCAAATAAAGAAAATTGCATTGGTGAACGGTATTTTAAATTCTAAACATTTTTTCTTTTAAGACATTTTTAATATTAACAAAAATACAGGTACTTTACTCTTGAGCAAAAATTACAAACCTCGTAGATTATTAATATAATTTGACATTTGATAGTTACGTTTTAGGTTTTAAACCAAAACTTTTTATAAAGAATAATCGTTTTTCGTCAAATAAAACAAAAAAGTTTTCCATATGACGCCAACTTACGTAAGCACACTGTATGTAATGTAAAGTACATATTCTTTGACTTTAAATTAAAAGTAGTTTCAGTAGTTATGTAGTCTTAAATTATTTACCAACTTTTTTAACGACAATTTCTTTTAGGAAAGCACGAACAAAAAATATCTTGTTTTTGTTAAGCGTGCGCATAGATCACATTATAATAAATGGAATAAATCAAATTTTATTTAACTAAAACAGCAATTTTGTTAAATGTATTTGTATTAAGAAAAAGCTTTAGTACTAAAAAACAAAGTTCTTACTCCTCTAAATGGATAATTAGATCCGTGGTTGGCATGTATCCCCTCAGGTGCAGCTCCATTATCAGACATAAAAATAATTATAGAGTTTTCCAACATGTGTTTTCCCTTAATGCAGCCACCACTGAACCAACACTTTTGTCCAGCATAGACACCATAGCTAAAATGAAAAACAAAATAAACTTTACCTTATAAAGGGGTTTTCACTAATAGAGTAAGAGCCCGTGAGCGGCAGACCTTCGCCATTTTGTAAAAGCTGAAAATTTGTCAGCGCATGCTTCCAACATAGCTAGAAATAATGGGAGACTATAAGGTTTGAATTATAGTAGCATTGGCAGACCAGATACCAAATGTCAAATAATTGAAACATAACTTTCGTCATTTTGTAAAAGCTGAATTTTATCTATGTTATTTGGGTACCCTTTAAAAAAATATTTTCCTAGTGGGCAGACAGTTTTGACAGTTCTAACACTTTGGCATACAAACATTTTTGTGTGGCCCCATGGTCAGTTGAAGTTTAATATTTTTGTTATTTTACAAAATATATTATAGGTATTTATATTGTAGGATTTTTAGGCATGTCCTTAAAATAGTTTGATGCATAGAGAGTTCAAAAATATATATTATTTTAAGCAGAGCAATACTTTTTTGGGACACTCTGTATACATCAAAATATTTTAGGGAAATGCCTATTTGAAAACCCTACAAATCTTATTAAATATTTTTTGTTATATCTTGTTAAATAACGGAAATATTAGACTTTTTCGGAGCACTGGGCCACCCCAAAATGTTTGTCGCCCAATGGGTTGAAATTGTCAAAACCGTCTGGCGACTAAAAAATATCTTCTTATAGGTACCCATGTCACACAATATAAAATTCAGCTTTTACAAAATGATAAAAGCAAAGTTTTAATATATTAACCTTTGGTACTTGATACCTGCCAAAGCCACTAATGAGTCAAACTTCATAGTATCCCGTCCATTCTACTTATGTTCGGCGCATGGGTTGACAAATTTTCAGTTTTTACAAAATGACGAAGGTCTGAAGCTTACGGGCTCTTGGACAATAAGTAGGTATTGTCAGTATAAATACCTATTCCTTAAAAGTTATACAAGTAACGACAAAAAGTATGTGTTTTTTTATGAAATATTACATTACTATTAAAAATATTTTTTAGAAAAATACGACAATTAATATGTCATTCTTTTGCAATTTTGAAATTATATTCCAAATCTAAGGAATCATTTTAAATTCTTAAGGTTTAATGTTTACTCCTAAAACTAAACATTATTTGTATGCTAATATTTCCAAAAGTGTTAAAGATAGATAAATAAACAGGGTTATTTTTAAGTTCGTACTTTTCTTTTAACATTGTATAAAATACAAGAAAATAAGAATATTTTTAAATAAACTTATGTTTGAAAATGCTTTCTTACGGAGATACAGATTGTTAAAACTTTAAGAAAAAAAAAGCCTATTTTGTCCTACCACTTCAGATATTTTTACAAAATTTGGTACACTTCTTTTGACCATTACATTACGTTCTTTGCTACAATAGTTTTTAAAAAACTTTACCAGTGGTGTTCGAACAAGATTTGTATTGAATTTTTGTTGAAAAAAATGGTACTCCACTGCTAAACCTATATAAGTTGAAGGAGCTGCAGACCATACTTTGTTTGTTAAACTTTTTAAATGTAGGCAAAACATTTATTTCAGAACAAAAACCAGGTTATTTTACCTTTACTACTGTTATTTTAAAGTTTAAAATAATTTATAAAATATTGATTTAGTTTGGGGTTATACTCTGTTTCGTCGCAAGCGATAGTAATAAATTATTTAATTTTATGGCAACTTGTTTTCTGTGTTAGTCCGAGTATAACTATTTTTCTTCAATTCTACCTGTAATGTACTGATAAGGCATCATAATTTTAGGCCGGCAGACTCCGCTCTAATATTCGTCAATCTCTTGGGTCAAATACAAAGGAATAACAGATGTTTACCCGTATTTACGTGGGAATAATGTGATAAAAACCTTGACAGTGGCGGTGCGCTTGAGTTTATTTTTGGGAACTTACCCTTTTTAAACAGTTTAGGTAAAATGAAAATAAAGTCTTGTTTCTTTTATATGTGTAAAAAAATATTTTAAAATTTATAGTATATCAATATTGTACAGTTGGTATAATTATAGTTAATAATAACTATTTATTAAGAAAATAATACACATTAAAAATGCATAGACAAAAAATAATTATTTAAAATATAATCAGAGCAACACTAAGACATCTAAAAAAAAGCGATTCTGAGATAACCACATGTTCAGTATCGCAAATAATGCCTTTACTTAATGCAACACTAAGATATTTCCTAAAAATTTACTGTAATTTAATATAATACATATCCGTCGGTTACCCATGACCTAAAGTTAATTTTGAGTTAGTGCAACTCTAGGTTAAAGATAACATATCCTACTGTTTCATAAATTTAAGCGATGAAAAAAGAAGCAAGCAAAGAAACACTTCAAAAGCACCAAGAAGAAAAGGATTTATCTCGTCTGGAGAAGACAAAAGATAAAAATTTGGCTTTGGAAGATAACAATATTATGTTGTGTTCCTATGATTTACAAGCTGTTACTCCACTGCCTAATGGCAATATTTCTTCATTCTACTACAAAAGTAAACTTAACGTTTACAATTTCACGTTTTTGACATAAAAGATAAATCAGGATTTTGCTACATGTGGCATGAAGGAGAGGCCAAAGAGGAGCCAATGAAATATCAACTTGTGTTTTTATGTTTCTAAAAAAAAGTGCTCTAGGAAAAAAGTGGTATTTTACAGTGATAATTGTACAGCTCAAAATAAAAATAAATTTTTGATGGCTATGTATTTATACACTGTTGAAAATTATGACATAGAAGAAATTAATCATAAATACCTTATCATTGGCCACACGAAAAATGAAGGTGATTCAATGCATTCTTGTATTGAAAGAGAGAGATCAAGAGTACTTAAAAAATGGCCCAATTTATGTTTCATCTGAACTTGTTACAATTGCCAAATCGGCTAAAGAAGGGAAACCCATATGAAGTCAATGAGATGTCTACAGAAGATTTTCTGGACGGAAAAAAAATATCTAAAACAATGAGGACAAACTTTAATGTTAATGAAAAGGGCGAAAAAGTTTTATTTAATGACCTAAAAATAATTAAAGTAATGAAAAGTGAACCAAATAAGATTTTTTACAAGACGTCATACAAACAAATAGAATTTGACAGTATAAACATTAGAAAAAAACAAGAACTCAAAATGAAAATCCAATTTTAATCCCTGCTTATGACAAAGCACCACCAATACCAATCAACAAAAAAAACGACTTGCTTAGTTTGTGCAATGATAATTTAATACCAAAAAAGCACCATGATTTTTATAGATCACTTACAGCATCCGGTAGTTCCACGACTTACGATTCAGATTAATTATTTAAATTAATTTTTGCTAGTTTCTTTTTAGTTTTGAGTTAATTAATTTGTTTTTTCCCTTATGTAATGTTTTTCGTTTTGTATTAAAAAGTAACACTGTTAATTTTGTAAAAATAAACTTGTAACAGAAAAATTTGCGTTATTTTTGCATTTAAAAAAAAAACTAATCATAAACTTGAAAACCAATTTAGTGTCCACTAGGACATCTAACTAAGATTTTGGAAATGTTAATAATGTTTTTGTGCAACAGTAGGACAAGTTGTTTTTTCTAATTATTTTTTACATTTTTTTTTGACTGGTACACATAATATAAAGCTAAAAGAAGCTATGTGACCTGTGAAAACCGTATTTGAAAATATTTTAAAATAAAAAAGATATAAGTAACTGAATTTTTGCCAAATCTTTATTTGCATTTTTCTCGAAACCGGTTTTTTACATGTCTTAGTGTTGCTCTGAGGCGACGATATATGGCGGTATAAATGATAGACTCGTCGAAAGGAATCCCCCTAAAAAGGTTTTAAAGTGTTCTTATCATGAAGTTTACTTTATTACTGGCCCAGGCACTATCTAGTCTGGGGGTTCCCCAAGGTATTGGTAGTGTGACGCCCTTGGACACTTGTTTTCACGTCGCCCTTAATTCTTAAAACAAAAATAACTAACATAACATAACATAATTAAACAACTTCTTCTACCTTTTTTAGATGTTTTAAAATCTTTACCATCTTTTCTTTAAGCTTTTGTTTCATTTCTTCTTCGTTCTTTTTTAAATCTTCGTCCATCCTTTTAACGAGTCTACCCTATTTTGCTTGACTAATATGATTTCACGCATCATTTTATTTAACTGGTCTTTATTTTTTTTTTATTGGGTTGTCTTTGTTTCTTCCATCATTTGTTTAATAGATTTACCTATTTTATTTGCATTTATGGATTGCACTCTCCTCCTAACTGATATTTAAATATTGTTCTTAATCACTTCTTGGCGGATCTTGTTCCGCTTCTGCCACTAAATGTTCCATAACACCTCGTATAAAAAGCCACATTACAAATTTTTAACCTTTTTATTATTACCTATGTAATTAGTTCTGGTTAGTTTACCAATGTTATTAGTTTATTGTGTTCAGTGTGTTTAAGACTTGTGTTTTAAGACTGCTTGATGCCCTAAGCAGTCGACTCCTGTAGGTGCCCCCTAGGTAGAAATTTTTTGACGACCAACAAAAAAATATGTCTTTGCCAAAAGTTAAAAAAGAAATATCTTTTACTAAAAAAAGGTTCTCAGTTCTTCTAAAAGTTAAAACTAATTAAAAAAAAAAAAGGTTTTCGTTCGTACTTTTTCTTTCATTTCTATTTTTATGTGCCCCCTTTGTGGTGCGGAAAAGATACAAAGTTTTGAATTGACTAGATCAGGACTTCCCAAACTGTGCGTCGCGACTCCCTGGGGCGTCGCAGTGTCCCTCTTGGGGGCGTCGCGTCTTGATGGGACAAAGTGAAGTTAATCAATAGAAATGAGATATTTATTCAAAAATAAAAGGTGGTAAGGTAAAACTGAAACTGTTTGACTGAAGATTTTTTTATTTCTCTTTACTTTTATTTTCTAAAGAATTAAGGGCAACTTACCTAAATCAAAAAGTGGATGGTTTCCGAGATACAGGATGTTAAAAATTTGTTCTGGTTTTAATTTTTTATAATTAATTTGTGTTAGTAATAGGTGTTTAATTATGTTATGTTATGTTAGTTATTTTTGTTTTAAGAATTAAGGGCGACGTGAAAACAAGTGTCCAAGGGCGTCACACTACCAATACCTTGGGGAACCCCCAGACTAGATAGTGCCTGGGCCAGTAATAAAGTAAACTTCATGATAAGAACACTTTTAAAACCTTTTTAGGGGGATTCCTTTCGACGAGTCTATCATTTATACCGCCATATATCGTCGCCTCAGAGCAACACTAAGACATGTAAAAAAAACCGTTTTCGAGAAAAATGCAAATAAAGATTTGGCAAAAATTCAGTTACTTATTTCTTTTTTATTTTAAAATATTTTCAAATACGGTTTTCACAGGTCACATAGCTTCTTTTAGCTTTAATTATGTGTACCAGTCAAAAAAAAAATGTAAAAAATAATTAGAAAAAAAACAACTTGTCCTACTGTTGCACAAAAACATTATTAACATTTCCAAAAATCTTAGTTAGATGTCCTAGTGGACACTAAATTGGTTTTCAAGTTTATGATTCGTTTTTTTTTAAATGCAGAAATAACGCAAATTCTTCTGTTACAAGTTTATTTTTACAAAATTAACAGTGTTACTTTTTAATACAAAACGAAAAACATTACATAAGGAAAAAAAAACAAATTAATTAACTCAAAACTAAAAAAGAAACTAGCAAAAATTAATTTAAATAATTAATCTGAATCGTAAGTCGTGGAACTACCGGATGCTGTAAGTGATCTATAAAAATCATGGTGCTTTTTTGGTATTAAATTATCATTGCACAAACTAAGCAAGTCGTTTTTTGTTGATTGGTATTGGTGGTGCTTTGTCATAAGCAGGGATTAAAATTGGATTTTCATTTTGAGTTCTTGTTTTTTTTCTAATGTTTATACTGTCAAATTCTATTTGTTTGTATGACGTCTTGTAAAAAATCTTATTTGGTTCACTTTTCATTACTTTAATTATTTTTAGGTCATTAAATAAAACTTTTTCGCCCTTTTCATTAACATTAAAGTTTGTCCTCATTGTTTTAGATATTTTTTTCCGTCCAGAAAATCTTCTGTAGACATCTCATTGACTTCATATGGGTTTCCCTTCTTTTTAGCCGATTTGGCAATTGTAACAAGTTCAGATGAAACATAAATTGGGCCATTTTTAAGTACTCTTGATCTCTCTCTTTCAATACAAGAATGCATTGAATCACCTTCATTTTTCGTGTGGCCAATGATAAGGTATTTATGATTAATTTCTTCTATGTCATAATTTTCAACAGTGTATAAATACATAGCCATCAAAAATTTATTTTTATTTTGAGCTGTACAATTATCACTGTAAAATACCACTTTTTTTCCTAGAGCACTTTTTTGTAGAAACATAAAAACACAAGTTGATATTTCATTGGCTCCTCTTTTGGCCTCTCCTTCATGCCACATGTAGCAAAATCCTGATTTATCTTTTATGTCAAAAAACGTGAAATTGTAAACGTTAAGTTTACTTTTGTAGTAGAATGAACAAATATTGCCATTAGGCAGTGGAGTAACAGCTTGTAAATCATAGGAACACAACATAATATTGTTATCTTCCAAAGCCAAATTTTTATCTTTTGTCTTCTCCAGACGAGATAAATCCTTTTCTTCTTGGTGCTTTTGAAGTGTTTCTTTTTGCTTCTTTTTTTTCATCGCTTAAATTAATGAAACAGTAGGATATGTTATCTTAACCTAGAGTTGCACTAACTCAAAATTAACTTTAGGTCATGGGTAACCGACGGATATGTATTATATTAAATTACAGTAAATTTTTAGGAAATATCTTAGTGTTGCATTAAGTAAAGGCATTATTTGCGATACTGAACATGTGATTATCTCAGAATCGCTTTTTTTTAGATGTCTTAGTGTTGCTCTGAGGCGACGATATGAGAGCGGTGCTTTAACCCAGTCTCTCAATGTCAAATGTTTTGGGTGTTGGACTGGGCGAAAGCGTCACTTTTTTGTCGAGCAAGTTTACCCCAATGTTTTATATGCAATTTTTAAACATTGTGCCAAAAATGATAAGGGTTACAGTCATGAAACCATGGGGCTCAAACACATGTTTCGGGTATCTTACTAGGCGGATTTAGTGACTGTACACAGAGCGTAAGAAAGATGTAAAATGGATAAATTTTGCGTTTTTGTGGTACTGTTTGCAATATGTAAACTAAAAACTTATTCTTAAACGTCGGTAACAGCAATGTTTACGGAATATAAATATACCGGATGTTACAGCATTACATATGTTGACAAAATTTAATGTTTAATGAAAAGGGCGAAAAGTTTTATTTAATGACCTAAAAATAATTAAAGTAATGAAAAGTAGACAAATAAGATTTTTACAAGACAATCCATACAAACAAATAGGAATTTGACAGTATAAACATTAGAAAAAAAAACAAGAACTCAAAATGAAAATCCAATTTTAATCCCTGCTTATGACAAAGCACCACCAATACCAATCAATAAAAAGAGCTTGACTTGCTTAGTTTGTGCAATGATAATTTAATACCAAAAAGCACCATGGATAGACTCGTCGAAAGGAATCCCCCTAAAAGGTTTTAAAAGTGTTCTTATCATGAAGTTTACTTTATTACTGGCCCAGGCACTATCTAGTCTGGGGGTTCCCCAAGGTATTGGTAGTGTGACGCCCTTGGACACTTGTTTTCACGTCGCCCTTAATTCTTAAAACAAAAATAACTAACATAACATAACATAATTAAACACCTATTACTAACACAAATTAATTATAAAAATTAAAACCAGAACAAATTTTTAACATCCTGTATCTCGGAAACCATCCACTTTTTGATTTAGGTAAGTTGCCCTTAATTCTTTAGAAAATAAAAGTAAAGAGAAATAAAAAAAATCTTCAGTCAAACAGTTTCAGTTTTACCTTACCACCTTTTATTTTTTGAATAAATATCTCATTTCTATTGATTAACTTCACTTTGTCCCATCAAGACGCGACGCCCCCAAGAGGGACACTGCGACGCCCCAGGAGTCGCGACGCACAGTTTGGGAAGTCCTGATCTAGTCAATTCAAAACTTTGTATCTTTTCCGCACCACAAAGGGGGCACATAAAAATAGAAATGAAAGAAAAAGTACGAACGAAAACCTTTTTTTTTTAATTAGTTTTAACTTTTTAGAAGAACTGAGAACCTTTTTTTAGTAAAAGATATTTCTTTTTTAACTTTTGGCAAAGACATATTTTTTTGTTGGTCGTCAAAAAATTTCTACCTAGGGGCACCACAGGAGTCGACTGCTTAGGGCATCAAGCAGTCTTAAAACACAAGTCTTAAACACACTGAACACAATAAACTAATAACATTGGTAAACTAACCAGAACTAATTACATAGGTAATAATAAAAGGTTAAAAATTTGTAATGTGGCTTTTTATACGAGGTGTTATGGAACATTTGGTGGCAGAAGCGGAACAAGATCCGCCAAGAAGTGATTAAGAACAATATTTAAATATCAGTTAGGAGGAGAGTGCAATCCATAAATGCAAATAAAATAGGTAAATCTATTAAACAAATGATGGAAGAAACAAAGACAACCCAATAAAAAAAAATAAAGACCAGTTAAATAAAATGATGCGTGAAATCATATTAGTCAAGCAAAATAGGGTAGACTCGTTAAAAAGGATGGACGAAGATTTAAAAAAGAACGAAGAAGAAATGAAACAAAAGCTTAAAGAAAAGATGGTAAAGATTTTAAAACATCTAAAAAAGGTAGAAGAAGTTGTTAAAGAAAAATTAATAGATATACTATAGTCGGTTAAAGACAAACTTCAAACTCAAATGCCATAAAAATAAGTACAATATTCTCAGAGATGAACAGCTGATTCATAGGCGCAATCTTGCTTCGGTTTTTAGGGGAGGCTTAAGTCTTGAAGTAGTCTAAAGGTAAGAGGCAAGCATCAGGGCTTTGCAAAAAAAAAATAGGGAAGTTTAGTTCCTTAAGGAAAAAAAATTGTGGAATTAAAATTAAATACTCTTTATTGTTTACGACGAAATATTCATTTGACCAATGTAAAAGAAATATTGACTTGTTTCATAGAAACTGTTTTAAATAGAAGTTACTAACTTTAAATGATATACTCTAAAAAGTATCTTCACCATGACAACTGTCAATGACATGCACGATTGGACACACCCAGGAACCGTCTGCATGTCGGTGACTCAGCCTGAAGGCTTATTGTACCAAACTCCCCGTTTGACGGATGGACTTTACAATAGGACAAATGGACCAAAGATTTAAAATGTTCAAGAAAGTTGTGTATGACAACTGCTTTTGCTTTTGTTAAAAAGAAGCGAGATTTACGTTGAGAATTTTTTTTTGTTTTGTACAGTTTTGGTTCCAAAAATTACAAAATCTGAAAATGGACCTAAAAAAATCTACCTTTATTTTTAATAATTTAGCAAAATGTAAGAAAAAAGGATTTTAGAATTGAATAAGGATTCCATATCTGAAATTCTTACATAAAATAAACAAAGTTTGTTTTTAGGGTCATTTTTTTAAATCATTTTTTTCGCCGTTTATACGTAATTTAACTTGTCCTTTAATACAACGCATTAGTTAAGTTTGTCCAATATATTTAAATACAAAATGTAAAACCAGGTAAATTACGTAAAAGTGTTAAAATGAATAAAATAATATGATACCAAAAGATTTTCTTCAGTTTATTTTATGTGAAATTTCAGATATTGGATCGTCATTTTATACTTAAAAACCTTTTTTTTTATATGATGCCATTTTGCTAAATTAGTTATAATAAAGGTATGGGTCGCTTTAACGAGACACCGACGCCGCCGACGCCCGACGTCACGATGCCACGAGGTCTCTTGCGCCCCTTGCGCGACCAATCAGAATCAAGCAAGGTACCCCGCTCCAAGTTAGGCAACCTACCTAGCTCAACTTGCCTACCGCCCAATCAACTTGCCTAACATGTTGAGGCACTGCGTCCTCCGCGCCTAAACCTGAGGCGTAAGCGGGGGCTTGAGCCGAGGGTTTAAGCCCAGGCGCAAAATCTTAGCGCCCAGTTAGGTAACCCGTCCAAAGTTAGGCAACTAGCTTTACAGCTCGGTAACCTGCCTACCACCGAGGTAACTTGTCAACCTAAGGTAACCAATAAACAGGGTGTGCACCCCGGGCCAACTTCCGGTCGTCAGCCATGTTGGGGTTCTAATGAAAGGTAAAAATAAGTCTAACTGAATGACGGTATTTTTACCTCTTAAATCATAGCCATACGGAAAAAAACAAAAATGTTTTTTACATGGTATACATAAGTATTTAAATTTTAGGTTTGTTTTAAAAATACGTAATTATTTCTATAAGATTAGTTTGCTGAAGGAAGTTGATAAAAAAACAATGTTTGTTATTCTGATTAGAAACATCTGTTCTAATCTAAACATTCTACCACATAGGGTAATTTTAAAATGTGTTTTAAACCGATAACTTACAACTGAAGTTTTCTGGAACTAGTTTCTTAGTAGAGATGAGCTAACACAGCAATTATAAAATGTGTTTAAATTTTAATAGGTTTTAAACGGGTTGCGTTTAAATTTAAATAGTCGATATATTTTTCTCCTTACTATTGCTGTTATTGTTTAAGTTATCTTTTTATAAAAGGCTCAATCTGAAGGGGAAACCAGTGGTTTAAACGACTAGATTTTACTAAACATACCCCTTGTAATTTCAAGGTCAAAGCATCCATCAATAATAACAAAGATAGCTGCGGTTAGATAATAAACGGTAAAAAACAGTGGTAACTAAAAAGCAGTGTTTGTAGTAAAGCATTTATTATTAAATAAAAAATACATACATGGTTGCCATATTGCTAAATAATTCTTAGAATAATGCCTTATAAAATAAGTAGCAGTGATTGCAAAGAATGAAACTTGGCAAAAGGATAGTCGACGACGTTTCGCCAATGATTTCAAAGGTCAAATCTTAGTCCGAAAGGCGTCAACTAGATATTTACGCATCGATTTTGTTTTTAAATGAAGATTAGGGCTTACGAAACATATTTAAATATAATTTGTAATAGTATCAGCCCTAATTTTTGAAAATATTAGCCGAGCGCTAAAAGAGGAATATACGAATGTCAGAAATTAAAAAATAAATATTTTGGTTTCAGTACATACGATATTTACGATTTTTGTTTAAAAGCGAGATTAGGATCTAAGAAACATATTTAAATATAATTTGTAAGGGTATCAACCCTTATTTCGAAAATATTAGCCAAGCGCTAAATTTACGTGAGTCAAATTGAAAAAAATAAATATTTCGGTCTCAGTACCTACGATATTTACAATTTTTGTTCATAAAACGAAATCAGGACTTAGGAAACATATTTAAATATAATTTGTAAGGGTATCAACCCTAATTTTTAAAATATTAGTCGAGCGCTAAAAGTACAATTGTTTTCGTATGTCAGATTTAAAAAATTAAATAGGCCAATTTCTAGACATAAGTTTTCTTCAAATGTTTGCTTAAATGATAAATTAGGGCATTAAGAATAAAATTTAAATATAACTGCATGCGGTAATTACACCGCTTACCGCTTTCCTACACGCAGAGATTGGCTCATATTGTTCCCCTTTTTAAATAAATAACAGTTTAAAAAAACTAAAATAACTTACGCTTTTATATGCAAAACCGAACTAAAAATTAGAAAATAATTTTTCATTAAAAAAAATATTGTCACTTCATAGTAAAAAGCGTGGGGTGCTTAATATATTTTTAATGTCATATTATTTTGCCAATTTCTAGTTCGATTGCATATAAGTATGTATATATTTTAAATGCAACTGCAGAATGTTTTCAAGGTAGAATCAGATATCTTTTAATAATATACAAAGGGTTTAAAATATTAGCTTATTTAGCAAACTGCAGTATATACAGAATCTTAATACATGTGCAAAGTCTTAGTAATATACAGAGGGTTTAAAATATTAGCTTATTTAGTATAAGCATAAATATGATGGCAGTATTTAATATACAGGGTGTTAATAAGTATTACTAATATACAGAGGGTTTTAAATATTAGATTATTTAGTTGACTGTAGACAAGGTCTTAATAAGTCTTAGTAATATACAGAGGGTTTTAAATATTAGATTATTTAATGCAGTATATACAGGGTCTTAATAGGTTCTGGTAATATACAGAGGATATAAATTTTAGCTTATTTACTGCGGTATATACAGGGTTTTAATAAGTCTTAGTAATATACAGAGGAAAAACTTGTTATGCATAGGTAATCTACTTCCAAAAACATTATTAGGCTATTAAAAGCGCTTATTTGTATTAAATCAATATAATATTAGAAGTTGATAAAATCGGTATCACAAGGTCAAGAGGTCATTAGACATTAGATAAATACCCTGTCAAAGGTTTAAATATCGGCACCGTTTTTCTAAAATTCGGCGCTTTTTTTCTAAATACGGCACTGTTTTTCTAAAATACGGCACCGTTTTTCTAAAAAACGGCACTATTTTTCTAAAATACAGCACCGTTTTTCTAAAATACGGCATCGTTTTTCTAAAATACGGCACTGTTTTTCTAAATACGGCACTGTCTTTCTAAAATACGGCACTGTTTTTCTAAAATACGGCACTGTTTTTCTAAAATACGGCACTGTTTTTCTAAAATACGGCACTGTTTTCTAAAATACGGCACTGTTTTTCTAAAATACGGCACTGTTTTTCTAAAATACGGCACTGTTTTTCTAAAATACAGCACTGTTTCTTCTAAAATACGGCAAAATAATACACTGTATATTAATAAAATAACAGCGATATAATTTAAAAGACGGCAAATAACAGTGTTCTTATTTAAAAAGCAGTAATTGTGCCGTCTTTTAAATAATTATACTGTAATACACTGTTTATTAATAAAATAACAGCGATATAATTTAAAAGACGGCAAAAAACAGTGATTAAGCAGTAATTGTGCCGTATTTTAGAAAAACGGTGCCGTATTTTAGAAAAACGGTGACGTATTTTTAGAAAAACGGCAATCCCCAGCTAAAGCTCGGTGCTCGCAGACTTTGGCTGCAGTTTGACAGTCGCCATGTCGTTTAAAATTGTCTTTTCGAGTGAATTCGTGGTTACAAAATTCACATTTAAACATAATTCTGCAAAACAAGTGATAATTAAATAGCTTAAAATTATAAAAATTGTTAAAAATGCTTAATTTGTAATCTCCATATCAAGCCCTTTCATTTAAACCCAAACAAGACTACTTTTTGACGACCGGAAGTTGCGACCGGAAATGACGATTTTATTGCAGATTCGGTATCTAGAAGTCGTAAGGAATCCAAATAAGTTAAAATTTTTAAAAAATATCCATTATTAAAAAAGTTGAAAAATAAAAATTGTTAAAGATATTTAATTCGTAATCTCCAAGTCAAAACCTTTCATTTGAACCTAAACAAGACTACTTTCTGACGACCCGTTCGACAAAGCGTTCAGCAAACCGTTCGGCAAACCATTCAAATTTGTTGTTTTTTTAAAATAACTTGTCTGTCAATCATAACAACGGCTGTGTAAGAACTTTGAGGTTATCTGTTTAGTCCCTATTTACTCTCAACTGCTGTCTGATTGATTTAAAGTCTTAAATACTATTTGGGCCATGTTCAGAAACCAGAAAACAACTATTTAGCCAAATATTCTTACTTTTGTTGTTTGTAAATACTTACGCGAAGGTGTTTCAATATTGTAAGGGCAAAAATCTGTAAATCTGCTGTTATTTCCCCCACCACCACTTTTACCTCTTACGAGGACATGAGCAACTTATCACATTTATTTTAGTATGAATCAAGCAGCCAAAGAAGCAACAATGTCTCGAGAGTGTTTTCGGGGTCGTCCGTGTGATTGCTCTGAATGCAAACCTGAATTGGAGGCTATGTGTGAGGTTTGCCAGGAAAATGAAGGGTATAGAGTAGGTAGCACTTACAAAGTCGATAGAAAAGGTATAGGAGACTACTATTTTAAAACCTACTGCAATCAAATAAAAACTTATAAAAATTAAAGCTAATAATTTGTTAATCTACTTTTAAAACATCCTGTATTATTCAAATATTTTAGATAAGTTTAATAAACACTCTGTATAAAAATGTTTAGTTTAATAAATACCCAGTATAAAATTGAAAAAATGTATTCAAATCAGAATAATGAATACTCTGTATAAAAATTTTTAGTTTAAAACTTAGGACAGATCCTGTATAAAAAGATTTTTTAGTTTATAACCTAGTTTGATTCCAAATAAAAACTCATAAAAATTAAAGCTAATAATTTGTTAACCTACTTTTTAAAACATCCTGTATTATTCAAATATTTTAGATAAGTTTAATGAACACTCTGTATAAAAATGTTTAGTTTAATAAATACCCAGTATAAAATTTAAAAAAATGTATTCAAATCAGAATAATGAACACTCTGTATAAAAATTTTTAGTTTAAAACTTAAGACAGATCCTGTATAAAAAAGATTTTTTCAGTTTATAACCTTGTTTGATTCCAAATAAAAAACTCATAAAAATTAAAGCTAATAATTTGTTAACCTACTTTTAAAACATCCTGTATTATTCATATATTTTAGATAAGTTTAATGAACACTCTGTATAAAAATTTTTAGTTTAAAACTTAAGACAGATCCTGTATAAAAAAGATTTTTCGGTTTATAATCTAGTTTGATTCCAAATGAAAAAACTCATAAAAATTAAAGCTAATAATTGGTAGAATGTTTAGATTAGAACAGATGTTTCTTTTTTATCAACTTCCTTCAGCAAACTAATCTTATAGAAATAATTACGTATTTTTAAAACAAACCTAAAATTTAAATACTTATGTATGCCATGTAAAAAACATTTTTGTTTTTTCCTTATAGCTATGATTTAAGAGGTAAAAATACCGTCATTCAATTAGACTTATTAACACGCTTTTATTAGCTTGGGTTGTATCCATCTATCTATCTATCTATGTAACGGAATCTTTGAGCCTAATTTTTACCAACTCCCAGCGATTCAATTTCTTTGAAACTTTGCACGTATCAAGGACCGATGGACAACTGGAGCATTTATTTTTAAAAACTAATTGATATATCGAACTAAAAATGAAAAATAAATAATAGTTTAAAAACTAAAAAACACGCTTTTATATGCAACCGAACTAAAAATTAGAAAATAATTTTTCATTACAAAGAGTTTGTCACTTCAGAATAAAAGCGTGGGGTGTAATATATTAAATGTTATAATTATTCTATTTGCAAATATCTATGAGGGAAAAGTTATGAAAAAAATAGTAAAATGCACTCCACGCTTTTATTCTGGAAGTGACAAACTGCTTGTAATGAAAAATTATTTTCTAATTTTAGTTCAGTTGCGCGCATAAAGCGTGTTTTTTAGTTTTCTAAACTATTATTTATTTTTACCTTCATTTAAACCCAAACATGGCTGACGACCGGAAGTTGGCCCGGAGGTGCACACCCTGTTTATTGGTTACCTTAGGTTGACAAGTTACCTCGGTGGTAGGCAGGTTACCGAGCTGTAAAGCTAGTTGCCTAACTTTGGACGGGTTACCTAACTTGGGCGCTAAGATTTTGCGCCAGGGCTTAAACCCTCGGCTTCAGCCCCCGCTTTCGCCTCAGGTTTAGGCGCGGAGGACGCAGTGCCTTGCTTGCATGTTAGGCAAGTTGATTGGGCGGTAGGCGAGTTGAGCTAGGTGGGTTGCCTAACTTGGACGGGGTACTCTTGCTTGATTCTGATTGGTGCGCGCAAGCGCCGCAGAGACCTCGTGGCGTCGTGACGTCAGGCGTCGGCGGCGCGGCGTCTGTTCTGTTTAAAGTGCCGCATATGTCTACTTTATATCTTTATTGTCTTAAGAGTAATCTTTGGACGAAAAAGAATATAATTAATTAAAATAATAATAATAAGATATAAACTTTATGCAATGGTACGACTAATTAAAATTATTTTCGATGTATTCTGTTAATAAATAATACGCTTTACTTAATAATAAGTAATTTGATTATATAGGTATATTTGATATATATATATATATATATATATATATATATATATATATATATATATATATATTCAATATTAGTGGGCAAATAATTATATATATATTTTTGAGTCATAAATTAAAGATTTTTTTGTTAATGATGAATTTGGATTCGAAAGTTTTTCTAGTATCATATAAAGAATTATTATTACTTTTTAAATATTTTTTTTATTAAACATACTGTTTCTGAAATATATCTGCTCCTTTTTGTAATAGTGAAACACAATTGTCTTTGGTAGTACAAATACTGAATTAAATAAATATTGATACGAGTTTCCCCAAAATCAAATTCCATATCTTATATTAGAATTAATTAAATAAAAATAAATAGATTTTAAAACTAAAATTTTTTTCAATTTTTAGAGAGTATTCTTAATAGCATAGAAATTAGATGCTGGTTTATTACATAATTTTTTTTTTATATGATCATTAAAATTTGGTTTAACCTCTACAAAAAGGCCTAGTAATTTAGTACATGAAGAATATTTAGCAAAAATAAATAAAAAGGTACAATTTTAAGTTCTTTTTTTAAAATTGTATTAAAAAATACTTTGAAATACAAATAGTATTATAGGAGTAGTATGATATAGGTATTTATCATTGGTATATGTTAAAATTGTACTAACGGCTAATTCTCTCCACGATGATCAGCAACTTACCTGTCATTGCGGCACTGGTGAGCATCTATAAAGCAGTAGATTTATTAATTAATATTTTCTTTACAAATACTGTTTAAAATGGTTTGAAAATTAATAACATTGGGACACATAATACAATATATTTTATCAAAAAAAAAAAAACAGTAATTACCATACTAAATAACATTTCTTATTAGAAAGAACCTTTCACAACTTGGCAAGTATTTTTAACCCTCTATATTTAAAAGACGCGTAATAGGTTGATTATTAGGCCATGCAGCTAAGGCCAGTAAATTTACAGAAAAAGAAAACTTTAACTGGTTATAGGTTCGGAACTAGATGAATCCACCTACCAAAGCAGATGAGAATTTCTTTATCGGGGCAGTATAAAATAGTACAATTCAAAACATTTTAGAAGGTCGTGGCATTTATATTTTGGACAACTTGAAGCTGCTACTAGTGGCAATAAACGAAATCCCCAGAAAGCTCAGGCATTTGCTTTCCCAATAAAAACAAACTGGTCTATGAATCAAACCGTAATGTTCTTGAAAATGGCGAAGCACACTTACGGGAACGTAAATATGCCCAATTCCAAATAAATAAATAATTTCGGATCACATGGCCTAAGTTACCAAAGGGGCACTAGCTTAACTTTTTTTTAAATGTGGAAAGGGGTTTCATACAGCACCTCGTTTTAAAGGCCCGTTGATTCTCTACTCAACGTTACTTTGTATTTGATTATTGGTCTAGCCGTTAGAGACTTAGAACCGTTTAAAATTTGGCTTAAATACTATAAAAACAGTCGGTTTTAATGGCATTGGCTTGTTTGGTCTAGAACGGCTAGACAGAATTAAAAAAATAAAAGTGGTGTCAAATAGAGAATTAAAGGGCATTTAAAACGAGGTGCTATATGGCTTTCCAACTTCCGCTTGGAAAAAAAAATTGCCCAATTCTGCTTCTTATTACTAAGGTACGTGATAAAAACATTTTTGTACTTAAAAAGTAGTTTAGTATTTACCTAAATTTTATTCGAGTTCGACATCTTCGTCCTCACATTGTGGGCCAAATAAAAAGTTGCACTCTTTTTAACTAACAATAACTTTTTATTTGTTGCGACTTATCTTTTCTTCTACTTTTTAAAAGACTCAATGGTTAGCTTTCCGGCCTGCCAATTTTGGTCAAACAGATTTAGATGCGCCCCCAAAAGCATGCATTTTTCTCGATTTTAACAGGGAAACCATTTTAGTGTGCTTTTTGAAAATCGTAAAAATGTGAGGTTACTTATGGTTCTTAAAGTTGAATGCTGACACAACTTAATAGTAATTTTAATGGGAAATTAAAACGTATTAGTAACAAAGTTCTACATGACCCCATTTTCCATTTAAAAAAGTTGTTAGTACCCCTCGGCACTAGACTACGTGACCGAAATCACTTTTTAAGCCAAAAAGTATAGTTTAGGCGACACCCTTTTTACCCCAAAATTTAACCCAATCCCGTTATCTGTCCCATTCAAAAGATAAAAGGGGAGGGGGGAAAGAAGGACTTTTAATATCCTCACTGTATATGGCTAATTAATTTATCATATCAAAACTTCTAGAAGAAATAAAACTAGAACTAGTTATAAGCAGTTGCATTGTAGTTCTAAGCGATCCGAATATAAATGAAGCGTTAAGAATGTCCTGACTTAAAAAAATATTTGAGCTTTTGCACTTTAGTGTTTAATTAAAAGCAGCTAAATAAACGTCAAGCAAGTCCAGCAAGAATTTCAAATAACGAACTTTTTACTAGAAGGCGGCAATCTGATTTTGCGGAAGAAAACTGTCTTGTCGACCTTTCAAAGTGTCCCGTAAAATAATGGCTCTGACTTGGTAGTACCATCATATCACCCACGCACACAGCAAACATAAAATTTTAGTTTTTTTTTTATCGACTTCGACAAAAAGAAGGTTCTCAATTCGCCTATACGTTTTTTTTTTCTTTTCGTTTACAAAGTTGCGCGATTACTCCGGCGTTTGTGGACCGATTTTTAAATTATTTTTTTATTTGAAAGAGTGCACTTCCGCGGTGGTACCGCAAAAAGACCAAGTCAGAGTCGCGAGAGAGGAAATGGTACTAGACCTATTTTTCTCTTTCTTGCCGTACGCTGTTCGTGCGGCAAAGCTGCCCCTAGATAGGTATATGCTAAAGTAATAAAAAGAAAAATCAAGGGAAGCGCATTAAGAATCGACAACATTGGGGTAAACTACAATTTAAGTAACAAAGCTCTAGAGTCTCAAATTTGGGTAAAATCTCACCCTTTCACCGAACTAAAGAGGCACTAGTAGTGTTTTGGTATGTTTATTAATTTAATGGTAATAATAATAAAGTAATAGGCAAAAAATTAAATAATTAAAGCAAAATCAAACCAACTTAAAAAAATAATAAAACTTACCAAAAGTGTAAAATATTAATAATAATAAAGAAGTCGGGAAATAATATACCGGGTGATGCATCGCCGGGCGGGACATAGGAAATCCCATGTAATTTTTAATGTGGTCAATTATTGACTCCCCTAATTATTTTAGAGAAAAATTCTATTGAAGTTTATTGAAGAGAGAAAACTTTAGATTTTTCGGTTAACTCGTTTGCTAGTTAGATGCTAATATATTTTAAAAAATTATTTACATTATTATCGCCTCATATTTATAAATAACAATAAAAATACCAGGTATATTGATATACCGTTGTCATTTTGAAATTTAGTAATTTATTATTATCAAAAATCGTAGAGCGAAAAGATTAACCACGAGTTATACTACTGAAGAAAAAGTATTGATGATTAAATGGTACTATCAGGGAAATAGTTACCAAAAGGTGTCAGACATGTTCGCTGCTCAGTATCCGAATAGACCGATACCCGTAAAATCAACAGTCGATAGGACTATCAAAAAATTTGAGACCAAAGGCACAGTGATAAATAACTGCAGATGTGAAGCCAGGGAGTATCAAAGAGAAGAAAATGTAAGAGATGCTAGAGACTTGGAAATTTTATTGCACGTGGAAGAAAATGAAGGGAAGGTGAGTACAAGGAAACTTCGAGGATATCATAGGAAAAGATCAATCAACAGTGCTCCGGATTTTGAAAAGGCATAAATACATTTCATACAAAAATGAAAGACATCAAGAGCTAAGGGATGGGATGAAATACGACGGCAGGAATTTTGTTTGGACATCATGGAAAAGGCAAACATGGACAGGGAATTTTAAGAAATATTTGTTTTACTGATATGTGCACAATTAGGTTAAATAATGAACCCAGTCATCAAAATTAAGCAAAGAAAACCAACACAGATTTGTCGAAACGAGGACGCAATATCCACAGAAAGTAAATGTTTGGGCGGGAATTTTCGGAGAACATATTATTGGACCATTTTTTCTTAATCAAAATTTGAATGCAGAATTTTATTTGAAACTACTTTTGAACTAATTTTACCCGCTTTAAATGATGTATCCAGGGAAAATAAGGAAATTTGGTACCAAATGGATGGCTGCCCGGCACATAATACCCTGGCTGTTCGGGAATATCCTTACACAATGCTTTTAATGGAAATATTATTGGCCTACATTACATCATAAATTGGCCCGCCAGGTCTCCTGATATTTCGCCAAATGACTTCTTCCTCTGGGGCCATTTAAAAAGCATGATATACAAGGATAAAAATTACTCTAATCTAGATGCTATGCTATTTCTGCAGAATGCAATAAAATTTCAATTTACCAGTTAGCCAATGTAAGAAGACAATTTTATGAACGTCTGGGTTATTGTCTAGCAGTCAATGGAAGAATATTTGAAAATTTTCTTAAATCTTAAGTTTATTTCCAACATATTATTATTATAATAATATTAATAATTTATTGAAGCATGTACATATTATAAATGTCATAAATTCTTGAAATTAGTTACTCTAGTTTAGTTTAACTTAACTTAGTTCGTTTGTATAAATACAACTTTAATCTTTTCACTGTACGATTTTTTCATAATAATAAAGCACTAAATTTTAAAATGACAACGTTATGTCACGCTAACTGGTATTTTTATTTTTGTTCATAATTCCATTCATAGTTTCGCTGACGATGATCACCCTTCCTCAGTTTTTCAGGTTCCTAAGCCCCATCACTAAACTGACTTGGAAAATAAACGCAGAGCGATGCAGATATCTCTTTCTCGGGATCTTAATTTAATATTGGATTGGGGCGCTAAAAATCTCGTCCATTTTAATGCATCCAAAACACAATCAATGTTCCTTGTCGCGAAAAGAGTCATCAAATACTCATCCTCTACTTATGAGCGGCCAAGTTCTACAGAGCAAAGACACCTTTAATCTCGTGGGCGTCACATTTGAAAGTAACCTTAACTGGCATAAACACATTGTATCTATAGCCACGGCAGCTTCAAAAAGCTTGGATTTCTCTTTCGAGCTAAAAGTATTTTTCCGCTTCTAATTTATACACTTTATATGTTCCCAAATCCGACCTCCCTTGGAATATTGTTCTCATATCTGGGGCATGGCGTCCCCAACAACCCTGAGCATTCTTGATTCTATTCAAAGAAGAGCTGTTCGTCTCATTAATGATCCTTCACTTACAGAAAGGCTTCCCTCTCTTGCCCATCGTCGGGCTGTGGGCGATTTATCGCTTTTTATAGGTACTTCCATGGCTTCTGCTCTGAAGAATTGACCAGTATAGTTCCTCCACTCACGGTTCCCAACAGAGAAGCTCGTGGTTCCGCGCGTATGCATCCTATACGGTCCAACTGGACAGGCCCCGAACTTCTCACTTTGTTCGTTCTTTTATCCCTAGAGTTTCTAGATTGTGGAACCTGCTGCCCGCGGAGGTCTTTCCCTTCCCCCAAATCTTCAAGTATTTAAGTCCCGTGTCAACAAACTCCCTCTTACCTCGCTTAAGACACCCACGGTACGTTAGTATAATAATGTACCAATTTTTAAAAATATATTAGCATCTAACTAGCAAACGGAGTTAACCGAAAATTCTAAAGTTTTTACCATGGACGTAGATTTGCATGCTTTTCAATGGAATTTTTCTCTAAAAATAATTACGGGAAGCCAATAATTGAACCCATTAAATATTACATGGGATTTCCGCCCGGTGAAGCATCACCCGGTATACATATACATACATGTGCTAAACTACCAATACATATAATACCATATGTTATTACCCGACTTCTTTTTTTATTTATTTTTTTTTTAATTTTTAGTTTTATTAACTTTTAATAGCTAGTTTTTTTTTAATATTTATTTCTTATAAACTCAAACAAGACCTAGTACGGTAGTACGGTAATTTGGCCCTAAATTTTAAATACTACGTACATTTTTAAAAATAATAATTTAAATAACTAACAAAAGGAAAGTCATAAAATTGAATTTTAGGAAAATCTCTAACTCCGTTATATCTGTCAATTTCTATTATATTTTAAACCGATATGAAAGAAAAGAATGATTGGATCTCCATCACTTCTAACCGTAAATGAGAGAGCGAGTGCCAGTGTCAGACTCATATTCCTATAAAGAGCTCAACAAAAGACTGAAATCGGTATGTAGTCAAGTGCCATTGGGGCCATTGTCATAACGAGTGATAAGACAACAGTACATTATTCGGAGGGTGTCCGGTAACACCGACAGGGTTGATTACTATCAGTGGCGGGAGATAATTTTAGGGCAATGACTTAATCCAATTAAAACTAAAAATACAGGGTGTCTGAAAATGTTATGTTTTAAATGATAGAATAAGCCACAATAATGTTATTATGTATCTACTAAAAAAATGTACAGGCTTTCCACGGACGGCGTTTACGATAGTACAAATGGACCAAAAATTTCAGTTTCCAAAAAGCCGTTCCTCATAAAAATTTTTGCTCGTATAAAATGATTTAGGTAGAGAAAATGTTGATTTTGTATATAGGGTTCGCAAAAGTTAGGAAACATGATTTTTTCTCCAAAAGTAAAGTACCCTAATTTTTATTTTTAAGCAAAATGTATTAGAATAAAGTTTGTAATCAATAAATACAAGAATACAAAATTTTATTAAACTCCATAATTTTATAAATATAATATATTTAAGAGATATAATATAATTTAAAGTATAATTAGGTTTTGAACTTTGATGACCCGCAAAGAATCTACAGGGTGGATCAAATAATAGTCTAGAAAAATTATACTAATAGAAGCAGCAGCAGGAATTGTCAAGTTAAAATTAAAATTATTATTACTTACAATAAACCATTTAATTTGACCTATTATAACGGTTAAAACATTAAAAATATAGATGTTATTTATTTAGGAACACGCCAAATCAGATCGTTTTTTGCTAGCAAGTCTGCTATCAAAACGTCGATTTTTAGTTTTTTCCCTTCTAATTTATACACTTTATATGTTTCCCAAATCCGACCTCCCTTGGAATATTGTTCTCATATCTGGGGCATGGCGTTCCCCACAACTCTAAGCATTCTTGATTCTATTCAAAGAAGAGCTATTCGTCTCATTAATGATCCTTCACTTACAGAAAGGATTCCCTCTTTGCCCATCGTCGGGCTGTGGGGGATCTATCGCTTTTTTACAGGTACTTCCATGGCTTTTGCTCTGAAGAATTGTCCAGTATAGTTCCTCCACTCACGGTTCCCAACAGAGAAACTCGTGGTTCCGCGGGTATGCATCCCTATACGGTCCAACTGGACAGGCCCAGAACTTCCCACTTTGTTCGTTCTTTTTATCCCTAGAGTTTCTGATTTGGCGTGTACCCAAATAAATAACGTCTATTAATTGAATCCGCCGAACCAATAAAGAACATATCTACAATTAAAAATATATTATTAGATTCGAATAGGAAGCGATCTTCACTTGTTTTTTTACCGGATAAAAACTGTTTTTTATTAAAAATAGTATTTAAACAAAGGTATTGCCATGGGGTTGCCTCAAAAATTAGGTCAAGGCTATGACAAATTAAAAAAAAAAAAAAAAATTGACCCTGTATAATGTCAGTTTTCACTTTTTATTGTACATCATAGTAGTAACAATTTTAGTACATTTTGTTTCTTCGATTTTATAAATAAAGCTGTGGAAAATTTATGAATTTTAATCTTTAATTTTTTTGGTACATTCTGTATTATTTAAAAATATATATTTTAATAACTAGCATACGTACGTATTTAAAAATATGCATATTATACAAGGTGTGTCAAAATTTTGTGGTAATTTTTTTAAAATTAAACATGGCCTTGCCCTATTTTTTTAAGCAATTCTATTGCGATACCATTATTTAAATAGCATCTTTAATATAAAACAGTTTATATCCGGTGATGAAGGTCGCCTCCTCTTCGGATCTCGTACAATATTAAAATATATAAAAAATTAGGTCACATTTTTTAAGAAAAAAATATTGAGTTATATGGTTTTTAGAAATATACCAGGCTTTTCGTATTAACTAAAAAAAAAAGTGCCCTCATATCGGAAAATAAAGTTTTGTTTTTGTCATAAATTACTCAAAACTCCAAATATCTGAAAAACGTTACATTTTTGGCATAGGAATTGCAGAAGAAACTGATCCTACTTTTGTTCCCAAAATCTAAGAATGAAATAATATACTGTGTGTTATTCATTAAAAATAAGCGAGTAATTTTCACACCAACGTAACTAATATTAAATATTAGTTTTTGGAGATTTTTAATTAAAAAAATAAATAAGGCGATGGCGCGGTTAATATTCTATCAATGTAACATAATAAACAAAGGCAAGCTAATTTTTCTTAATATCTTAAAAACCGTACATTTTTTGTATAAGGGATCGTTGATGAAACTTACCCTGTTTTCATTCCTACAATTCAAAAATGGGCTAATATACAGGGTGTTTCATAAAAAAACATAAGTTTTATATGGATTTTTTAGTACCCTGTATAATTCTTCATAATTTGAAATTTTGCTTCAAAGTACCCGCCTATGATTGTAAAAACATATTTAAAATACCTTTTTAGTAAAAGAGGCCGAGGCTTTTGTGGTGAACCATCCTGTATATGTCGATACCCTTATTTTTGAATCACCCTGTAGTTGCCTTAATTTATTAATACCAGTAAAAAATATTATAATATATTTTTCATGCTTTAGCGTTTCCTTATTTACAAAGATCAAAATAAATACAGTAATGTCCGCTTATAACGAACCTCGAGGGACCGGCAAAGTTCGTTATTTGAGGAAAATTTTACATATTATGTTTATTATTATTTTGGTTCGTATGCTACACATCAGAGTTGGGTCGTATTCGAATATTCAGTATTCTGAATAGTATCCAGAAAACATTTTGCCGGTATTCGAATAGTAATTCGAATACATTTGTGTGTTTGGTATCCGGTATTCGGCAGAATACTTTTTTGGTTAGTATTCGGGATTCTGTATTCGAATACTTCGAATATTAAAATTGTCATGATTAGAAAAGCAAAATAGGAAAAAAAATGTGGTATGGACCTTTTTTTTGCTCTTCAGATTAAGATTACTTTTTTGTAGTAGTATTCGAATACCGATTCCGGGTATTCATGAATACCGAAATCCATCTTCTATTTTTTTAAAGTGTATTTAAAGTAAAAGTAATATAATTTGCTTTTTATATCATCAAGTGATATCACTTTGGGCAGACCTAAATTCAAAATATCACCGGTGACCCCCTAGTAGGGATGGAACTCTAATACATAATATACTAAAATCTTGAAGAATTTCACCGAAGCTACTTTCCAATGCGAATGGTGCGAGGTCCTATGTAGGAAGCACGCGTTTAAAAAGCAAATTATGGGAGTTTTCTAGGTTAAACATTTAACATCATGTATTTTTGAAAACTCTAAAATCAGTTTTATAAAACTTTTGATACCCCTGTAAAAATAATAAAAATGCCATTCTAAATACATTTTCTAAATGATCTTTTACTTAAAAATAAAAAATAAAGTTAGTTTACTCTTGGAGAAAAATAATGTTTTTACGTTTTTGAGTATCTACCTTGTATACAAAATACAGATTTTCTCTTCGTGAATCAATTTTTTTACAAGCAAACATTTTTTATCAAGAATAACTTTTTCTCGAAAATAAAATTTTCTATCCATTTGCCCTCTTGTAAACCACATCCGTGGCCAGTCTGTATATTGCGATTCTTTATAGTAAGAGGTATTGACTTTTAGAGTTAGAGTTAAAAAATAATTTATAACTTGTAAGGTTAACACTATCAATGATATTTAGAAAACTAAATTACTTAATATCAATGCTCCTTTACATTTTGGATTAGAACAAACTACCGCAACCGAAATATTCTTTAAACCGCTAAAACTGCATTTATCAAACTCGATATCTGAGCCACGATTTTCGGTTTGGGGAGTAGAAATTTCTGACGAAAAAGGTGTTTTATTTGCCTCTTTCTATTACATTTAAAAGTTGGTAATTTAAAAGAGATGGAAGAAACCTTTTTCATCAGAAATTTCTACTTTCCAAATTGAAAATCGAGGCCCTGAAAGTTTTTGGGAATAAGGAATTGAACAATGGTATTGGCACTTTTGTCAGATTTGCTAGTTTCATGTTACACCAACGATTTTGGTTACACGTAATTTGTTTTTAATAAAATGCCTTAATTATTTTAATCGCAGTAAATTAAGCGGGTCAAATTTGAAAAAGTTTTTATTAAACACAATTTTATTTGTACTATTACTAGGACATGACTATGTAGGTAGACTTTTAGCAAACAGAAAGCGTTAGCGCCTAAGTATCTCTAAAACCATCTAAAACCGCTTAAACTATGTGTAGAAAATTTGGTATCTAAAGGTTTTAAGTGCATTTTAGAAATGTTGAATTAAAGAGTGATATCAGCACTTATATATATTTCAATTAAATTGCGGTATTGTCATATCTCAGCAACAGAAAAGATTGAATTAAAAACAAAATTGTAAACTTCCTTAATTTTGACCGCTATATAAAATAAGATAAAAAATGGAATATTCTCTTTAAACATACAAAAAACTTACATCAAGCACAACACTGAGAAGGCCGGAACGGTGTCGGCTTCACTATTTAATTTTATATACCCAAAGCTTTTCAGATACTATGTTTTGTGAATTTAGCTTAAGCGGTTTAACAGATATTTAAGAGTACTTTTAGGGGCATTTTTTAAAAACTCACCTACTTGTATTGTAATTCAATTATTCGATCACTTTTCGCAAAATCGTTAATATTATTAATGATTTTTTTTATTTAAAAGATTAAATCAGTATATTAATTTGACATATTTATTTTGCCCTTTGATCTTTTCACCTTATTTCTACAAAAATGGTAAACAGTATTTTTTAATAGGTTTTTGTATTATTCTACATAAAACCGCATTTAAAAAACATACTTACCAATCATTTAAAACGTATTAAAACAGTCCTTGATCCGGCATACAGTATAGAATGGCTTGTAGAATTAAAAAAATAAATAATGACAATTAAAAGTTGCAAAAACATATATTTTCTCCGAATTTGGTAGAAAATGGTTTAGAAGTAAAATGTACTAAAAGAAATTATTTCAACAAATCTCTCAGGTCGGCAAATTGTAATCAGAGCCAAGCCAGGGTTGAAAGAATGGGTAAAGCATGTAAAAACTGCATGAGTATTTATTCACAGATCATGAAATTATTAGATTCATTGAGTTAGATCAGATTAAAAACAAGTGACGTCAAGTAGCGAAGTAGGAGTTATAATATAAGTTCGAAATTTTGGTTAGGCCGGTACGGGCTATCCCGAGTACGGGGTATGCCTAGATTAAGATAGATATGTAGTTCATTTCTAAAACACAAAAATTGTTCCTGTAGTTAAACTAATAAATTTTGAAAATAATTTCTACAGTTTTCTACAGTCTACTGGCTCTATGGTCCCAGAAGATAGTACCCATATGGTAATAGGTAATAGGTTCCCAGTTCCCAGACGTGTAAAAACTATACTTTACAATAGTATTAGCGTAGCCATCTTAGCAGTTGCGTAAGAAACAGCATTAGTTTTAGTTTTTTTTAACTTTGGGATTTGGTATTAAATAAATTTCTTCCTCGAATAATGCTGACGCCCATGACTGAGATTTAAGAAAGGGCGTTAAGTGGTAAGGCAGCTGACGCGAACCAAATTATTTCTTCCGGGACCCCTTTATTCCGGTGTAATGAGATTGGAAGTATGTTTTTATTATGTGCATAACATAATTTACTCTTAACTTAGAGTTTGCGAACCATTTAATTTGCTTTATGTTTTAATTAATTCAACAAAACTCGTAAATATAATAATTAATTCTGTTTTTAAATAAAAGTGACATTATGATTTAAAATTATAAGACAAACTTTAAATAACGGATATCTGTTATTAACTTTCAAATTGTGTTGACATGTTGACAATAAAAGTGACGATCTTAATTTGATAAAAGAAAAGTCAATTAAATTTTGCCTAAATATTATAATATAGCCTATTTTATTTATTTTAAATTCTAGTCGGAAAGTATATCTTAATGTGGTACGTACCTAATTTCTTAACAATATGAAAATAAATTAAAATAATTATTCCCTGCTTTCGTAATTATACAGGGTGTCCAGTAACTCAACCGACAAACTTTAAAGGGTGATTCTACAATAAAAATTAGGAAAAAAACGGTCCACGGTAAATAACACGAAAAGCCAGAGTCTCTTATATGAACAACTGATATATATTTTTAAGTACCTAAAAAACTATAATTAATTTGTTCACCAATATTTAAGATAATGTTAGAAATTCTTCTTTAGGAAAATAAAAGACCTTTTAAATCGATTTGTCTTTATCGACAAGGGAAAAACTTAAACAGTATAAAATACTGGAAATTGTTTAAATTTGTTTAATATAATACAACGTGTAGGGATTTTTTTCTAAAACTGTCCAACGTAATTATACAAAAATGCGTATATATATATATATATATATATATATATATATTACAAAATTATTAATTCATTAAAATATAATTTCCAAAATTAACCATATTTGAAATACTAATATCTTTTTGTGTCATAATATTAAAATGAAAAATCTTCCATAAGCCACAAAAAGTTTGGATCATTGGTCTTTAATAATTTGACTTTGCGTGATACAGGGTGTTTTACAATTTATCCGACAAACTTTAAGGGTTAATTATACAATAAAAAATCTGAAAAGAACTTAATACTAACATCCTAAAGTTTTTAACTACAGGGTGTTAATTTTTTTTAATATCTTTTATACCAATTTAGATATGTATAAAAAAAATTGGGCGAGACATTTTTTGGCATACAAGAAAAACATAATTTTTAGCAGTGTCGTCCATGAGAGGTTTAAATTAAATATTTTTAAGAAAAAATGGTACGCCTCTGCATTTTTCTAAAATAATAATAATTTTTAAAATTATCATTAGGT
>JACEGR010003622.1:0-101542 GCA_014170235.1 Listronotus bonariensis | reverse complement strand
ATATATATATAATACTATATATATATATATAATACTTATTAATGATCCTCGTCTTACTGAAAGACTTCCTTCTCTTGCCCATCGTCGAGCTGTGGGAGATCTATCGCTCTTCTATAGATACTTTTACGACTTCTGCTTCGACGAATTATCCAGTATAGTCCCTCCTGCTCCCAACAGAGAAAATCGTAGCGCCGCACGTATGCATCCCCATACGGTCCAATCAGACAGGCCCCGAACTTCCCAGTGGAGGTCTTTCCTTCTTCCCCAAATCTTCAAGTTTTTAAGTCCCGTGTTCCAAACTTCTCTTACCTTGCTTAAGACACTCACGGTACGTTAGAATTTAGGCTTTCTGCCTTCGTGGATTGTCCAAAGATAAAGAAAAAACGTACTGGGTTAGTAAAATTTATTGCAACTTTTAAATATCTTTAAATCCGCTAAACCTACATTTACCAAATTTGGTATCTAAAAGTAATCGAGCATAAAAATTTAACGTTTAAATCGTCACGGTTGCCAGATTTCCCATTTCTGTTCTACACGTATGTTTTTGGTTTTTTAAATACACTTTTTATGCAGTTAATTGCGTCCAATTTAATAAGTCTACAAATTTGTAAAATTTCATTTTTACTAATTGCAAAAATACGACAACACATTTGAGGTAAAAAGTTTAGATACGCTTAAATATCTCAAAAACCACTTTAGTTGCGTTGACAAATTTCGGTATTTGGGCAAGGAGAATTGAAGAGTAATATTGTCACTGTTGTCAGATTATCCAGTTTTGTGCTACGTAATATTTTTGATATTTAAATCAATGCCTTTTCTATTTTAATAGCAATAAAAGTACCCTGACAACTTTGTTAGATTTTAAATTTACATATTTCAATCCTAACTGGTTACCGAGATATGACAATACCGCATATTCATAAAAATTTGACAACAATGCTGATATAACTGATAAAAACCCTTTTGTAAACGCAGCTTTAGCGGTTTTCCAGATATTTAGGTGCTAACCTACCTTTTGCTAAAAAAAGTGTGCTAGATTTTAGCAGCTAATAAAAACAGAATTTTAGAAATAAACAAACCTATTTTATTTTATTTGCCCAATTTATTGCAATAAAAATAAAAAGGACATTCAATAAAGAAAAAATAAAATAAAAATACGTGTGGCACAAACCTAGAAAATCTGAAAACAGTGCCGATATCACAATTAAAATTCACAAGTCCAAAATACCTTCGATGCCAAATTTGGTAGATGTAGCTTTAACAATTTTAAAAGTATTCAGAAGTTAATTAGCTTGTTTAAACTGCCGTTTTTTGTGTACCATTAATTAGCAGACATTGTGTATATTTTGTTATATTGTTTCTAAAATAATTTTAAAGAATATATTTAAAATAAACGGAAACAAATAAGGGTATTGCTTATTATGAGAAATAATTTAAAAAAATATTTTGGGCACGGCACTGGTGTCAAACCTTATGTAGTATGTAACACATACAGTGTACACTAGAGATTATATAGATTATACCCTTGCCACTAATGCCCATATTTTCCCAGTATTGTTTCTGTTCAAAAACCAGAAAATCAACTGGTTAAATTTCAGAAGCCTCTAGGGCGTTGGAAAGTTGGTAAGGGTGATATTGCTTTAATAAATTCATTGTGCCATAGAGGACCGTATCCCCCTAACTCATTCATATCAGTAGAGTAAATGAAGCTCCAAACAGTTTTTTTCCTTTTTTTTTGAATTATTTAAAATCAGAAGCCTTTTAGTGGGAAAAACAGATACTTATATTTATTTTTTTATACTATATAAATTGTTTTTATACAGGGTGTTCACTAACTTTGCCAACAAACTTAATATGGTAATTCTTTAACAAAAAATAAGAACAAAACCTTATATGAGCATATGTATACCCTAAACGTCCTACTTTTAGAACTACATGGTGTAAAAATTGGGTAAAACCACAATTATTTTTTAAATATCTTTTTACCAGTACAGATATTTTTGGGAAATTTGGGAGACGTCTTCTATACATCAAAGAATATTTTTGGACGCACAAAAAAATTCGCCAGTGTTTTCATTAAAAATGTACTGCCAACATTCTTTAAAAAAAAATGTTTTTTTTAAGTAGTTAGAGTAACACAGTAACAAATTTTTCTAGACAAATATTTTCCGAAAATACCTGACGCACGACACTGGTGAAAATGTATATGTTTTTCATATAATAAAAAGGTAAAGTTTTTTTTTGTTTTTGAGTAACACAGTAACGTACAATTTTTTTCTTAACAAATATGTTCCGTTAATACCGTACGATACTTTAAAAATTTTATATTTTTTCATATGTTAAAAAAACCTTGTGATGCTTTGGAGATAACTCTCTAACTTGTATGAAAGTCATAATAATAAAACGATTATTGGTCCTAAATTTTAACAACCCGTAGTTCCAAAAGTAGCACTTATTGGACGTATTGATATGAAGATTTTTTCTTATTTTTCGTTGAAGAATTACCCTCTAAAGTTTGTACTTTAAGTAAGTAAACACCCTGTATAAATCACATTTATATTGTTTAAAAAAAAATAATAAAAAAATTTCGTTCTCTGAAAGATTTCTGATTTTAAAAACATTTAAAAAAAGTTAAAAAATATATATTAAAATCAAAGATGTTTTTAAAGACTTTCAAAGAACTGGATTAATTGATGCGAGCTTCAATCATATTTGGCACTTCTGAATAGTGTAGCTTTCTGATTGTGAAAGAATTTTTATAATCGGTTTAGTAATGCACAACTGCATGTTTCAGTGCTTGGACAACGTTGACGGAACAGGGGGAACGATGGGTTAAACATCCAATAACCCGACACCCACAGTATTCTGGTATTTACGCATATGCGTTCGTAGGATGTTGAAAAGATTAAAAAAAGTATTTTCGAGATTAGCCCCTATAAACAAACAAAGTTACAAACTTTACCTCTTTATAATATTAGTATAGATTAGTAATAAAAACACGCCGAAATCATTTTCAACCCAAATAAGTAAAAATATAATTTTTAAAAATTATATTTTTATTAGTTGTTCAGATACATTGTAAAAATAGTTCAATTTAAATAACAGTAATAATGTTGGTTTATTTGGAACCATTGATTTGATATGTAATGACACATTGCTATGTAATTTTACAATCAAAACCTCTTAATCTTTGGGTTATATGTTATTACCATTAAAAACATATTCCCAACATTCATGTAAAAATACTAATAAATTAAATGTTATCATTTGGGTAAAACACCAAGATATTTATTAAAAAATTACTATACATTTACAATATAAATGTAATATTGTAATAGTTGGATAGTTAATTTTTGTTTCATGTACATTATTTAACACGCCTAACAAACTATTTTATTTTTTTAAACATTACATACTAAACATTTTAAAGGAAAAAACTAATATCAGTAAGTCCGCAAATTTACGCCTTAGGTCAAACAGATTTTTAGATATTTAAAAAAGGCTAACTTTTTAAAATCTTTAACACACCCTGTTTCTCAGAAATGAATCAAGTTGAGACATATGTTCAATAGATTTTTCTTAAAAGAAATATAATAAATCGCCCTCTTCAGTATAGTACCGTAGTTATATCTATAGACATAGTCTAACCATTATTTTATAATCGACATTGACGGTTAAAATAAGTATAGAAAGAAAAGTATGGGTTTAGGCGATAAGAAAATCTATAAAATACATAACCTTTTTCTGTCTTTCGAGGGCCTTTGACCTGTCACGAAATTTAGAAACTTGGAGCAAAAAGAAAACAGTTAACTGCATCGACAAACTGGGCCAAAACTTAGTCGTGACACCGACACACGAAAATAAAAGTAAAAGTTGCTTTATTGGGTTGTAGGAAGCAGTATGTTTTATAAGGTCATTCTCCATAGGATGCATGGGCGGGTTACAAAACTTTGTTTTAAATATTTGCCTTTATTTTACACAAATTTTTTATGGTCGGGCCTCACATTACCGCAGCGAACCCGTTGCAGTGCGTTTCCCTGGTAAAATGTAGGAGGACACCTAATTATAAATTAAATCTTTACAAATAAGATGACACAGTTTTAAGGTTTGACCACACATAACCACACCAAATCCTGCACCGTAGCACGGCCGTGTCCCTGTTTTAAAATGTACCACTGTAATCAAATGCCGTAGGCCTAAAATCACCGCTTTGTGCCCGATCACATACCCTACACCACATTTTAATATGTAAACAAACATTATATTAGTGATACATTCATTTTCCGAAATAATAATTTAAAAAAACCTATAAAACAAAAATTACTATTTATTCGTAAGTTTTACTCACAGATTATTTACAAGATGTAACAATGAAATTAATTTTACCCTTTTATTACCTATTCAATCACTTTTTCTTGTATTGTTTGTTTACCACAAGTAACTTTTAACCACTAACTTTTAATTTTTATACGCAATAAACAGGCTCGGGGGGGACATGGCGCTATCCGATCCACGTATGATTTTATTTGCCAGGCATGTTTCAGACCGTACGAGACACGGATGTACTACGATGCTGGTCTTGTGGGACATCATTGCGGCTATGTATCGCCAGACTTTTACCTATACTATACTTAAAGTTTGGAAAAAAGGAAAAAGAGATATGAAAGAATATCTGTTTTATTTAAACAAGAGACTCTCAGACTTGCTAACAAAAATGCTTTGTATATTTTTAAGGACATGAAAAGTTCTTCGGAATTTTTTCGAATAATTTATTCTACTTTTCTCTATCACCGTGAAATCGGGCTCGGTGCGGTTATGTGTGGCCCAGCCTTTAATCTTATCACTTAGGTTACTTTCATATTGGGACCGCTCGAGAGATGAGCGTCGAGTTTTGCCGCTTGAGCGTTGTCAAAAACTAATTTCAACAACAGATTTTAAATGGAAACGTTCATATAGACGAGCGGTGTCTGGCAACGTGGCGCGTTGCAAAGCATCGCGCCGCTCGAGCTTTTGATTTTGATTTTGTTTGTTTTTTAACCGGCATCGCTACAGGGGTACACCGAATTTAGTGAATAGCAAGGTACGAAAAAGTTACAATGACATTTTAAACTGATAAAATCGATCGCGAATAAGTGATTTCTGAGATACAAACCACACCAGTTCTCTGGAATGATAGACATCGGTTTTACAAAGACAGGCACATTTTTGCAGAATTATGGGGAGAAATCGCAATGATTGTAGGAGTTTCATATAATGAAACAAAAACATATAAGTAGGATATTTTAATATTTTATTTCTATTGTTAATATTTTATTTATTTAAAAACTGGAAGAACCGTACTAGATCACCACGAAGTTGACAATAAGGATGGTGTTTCGGGCAGCGCAACTAATAGAATAGTACACAATACCATACGTTCTTTCAACTAGCCATCTCAGCTTTATGCATGAGTTAGTATACTAGAAGTATTATGGAAAAAGGAGATAAAGTTATTTATACGGGTAGCCTGCCCATAAATTACCTATTGTTACAATAGCCCGTTCAAACCGGTCCAGTTGCTACGTCACTAAAACGGCTCTAACTTTCAAAATATTTTAAACTTGGAAAAAATCCCTTAAAAAAGTATTCCTTAAATGCCCTTATTAATTATAATTTAAACAAATGAATAAAAAATTTATTACATTGCCTTAAAGAGTTAGGAACTCACTTACTACTACTACAATATAAAGAGGGCAAAGTATAGACACACCAAATGTGCCCAATATAATCGTTCTCAATCTTATTGTTGCAACAAAAAAATAATAAATTTAAATATTTAAAGTATCTTTATTTTTTAGAATTTTTTAAAAAACTTTTAAGGCTAGATAATAGACAGTGTGTCTTGCTTTTTATGAATACACCCTAATATCAATTATGAAAAAAAAATTTGTTTTGATTGTGATTGTATTTTAGAGAAATGGAGTTTTTGGCATAGTAAAAACTTATACTTACCACTAGCGTGCGGTCTTGGGGGTGAAAAAACGTCATTATTAAAGGAAAGAATATAAGGGCTTATTCTTTTTTTTTTGTCAGATTTGAAATCAGCATCTTTAAAAACCCCTTAATTAATTTTTTTCTTAATATCAAGCGCCATTTTTTATTAATTATCTTTCCAACCACTAATACCACACGCTCCTGGTAAATAGAAAATATAACTGAGCCAGATACTTACTCTTTGACTTTATTATTGGCGTGCGGTGATTGGGAATGAAGAAAAGAATTTTTGGAAAAATAATATAAAAAAATTGACGCTTGGTATCTAACAAATATGAATTAAGGATTTTTTTATCTCATAACTAAGATATCAGGGGGTATTAATGAAAAGCGGGACACACTGTAAATAGAGATATTACATTTTTTTAATAAACAAACATAAACAAATCTTTGTTTAATAGATCAATTTAAAAAGTTCTTGCCATGCCAATGTGTGTTCTTATCTGTTTCAGATATGATGATATTTCATTTTAGGCATGTTCTATATTTAAAGTCGTTTAAGTAAAAATAAAAACAGCAGCTTGAAGGGTCAAGTCTAAGGGACCCTATTTTAAATTGAATATAAAACCGAACCCAAACATAACTTTTGCCTGAATTGGAGATATGCTCTATATTGGTTAGGCTTAATTTATTGGATGGTCTTTTTGTTGAGTACACGCCTGGAAAGAATGGGACCGCTTCGGTCCTGGTCCCGGGTATACGAGCTGACCCTGTTCAGCCCTATTGACTCGTATGAACTGGCCGGTCGCCTGAAACAAAATAAAGAAAAACCCCCAAAAAACCCAAAAAATCTAATTAAAAAACGACGTTGTCAAGTTAAAAAATTAAGTTAAAAATAAAAATAAAATACTAACTAATATTTAAATTATTAAAATTAAATTTTAATCATTTTTAATTTAAATATTAGTTAGTATTTTATTTTTATTTTTAACTTAATTTTTAATCTTGACAACGGTGGCAGACTTGCCACCGAAACGTCGTTTTTTAAATAGAATTTTGGGTTTTTTGGTGGTTTTTCTTTATTTTGTTTCAGGCGACCGGCCAGTTCATAGGGTCAATAGGGCTGAACAGGGTCAGCTGTATACTCGGGACCAGGACCGAAGCGGTCCCATTCTTCCAGGCGTGTACTCAACAAGAAGACCAAGACCAATAACTTTTGCCACTAGAAAATATAAAGTTATAAATACAATTAATTTGGGGAGTTTGCAGAAAAATAATTTTATTACAAACTAAATAATTAATTACATTTTTTGTCATCAAATTAAACTTACAACTAACAAGTATAATTGCCAAAATTATTTATTTATTGTAATGTTTGCACAGGGTATTATTTAAATTGTAATTAAAATGTAAAACGCTGAAAAAAGATCCTTTAAATTAAAATGTTTTTAATGAAATAAAATATTGTAGGTAGAAAAAATACAAAATTTATATTTACTCATGACCATTTATTAAAATTCGCTCTTTTATAACGAAAAACTCGTTAGCAAAATTGTTTATAGAAAATCTCAGAAAATAATAAAATTGCATATTAAAAAAGCAATTTGTTTTATATTAAACAATTTAAATTACATAGAATTATTTACCTTTTTTTAAATAAAATAATTTTTAATTTAAAAATTGTAAATAATAAAAACTGTATCACTTCATTTTAGGAATTTAAATGGTATGTTGAAGAGTTGCCACAACTTGCCATTGTGGCTACATGTAGGATAAACAGGCAAATGTGATGCCGAATACCTAAAAAGAGTTTTACTATAAAATACAAGTACACTATCTAACTAGGGTAAATTATTTTACCTTTTTGTTTTCGCCTTTTCCTTTTCCAGTTTTTTTTATCCGCCACTTTTTTCTACGTTTGTTCAAGGGAGATTTAACAATTTTTGTGCTCTCCATTTTACACCCACAAAACAATACTTAAATCTTTTCGGTACGAAGTTGGTCCACTTACTGGCGCGCGTTTAACTACACATGCGCAGCCAACCTAATACTTAACGATGATTGGTTGCGTTTGAGATGTCGGTATTTGCAAGTAATTTAGGCTAATAGATGTCGGATTTTGCATTTTATGCGCAACTTTCACTACCGATATTTCCTATTAGATGTCGGTTTTTGCAGGTTTTTGATTTAGAAATGGATTCTAGGGAACATTTTCTATATAATAGCGTATCCAACCCATTTTTACAGTTTCTTGAGTTGTCGGGTTTTGCATTTAGACGCCTCCTATGCACCTGCTCTCCGCACGTGGCTTAGTGAAAGAGCCAGGACGACGCGATTATTACAAGCTTCGACAGCACGTACGTATATTAGCGTGTTCGATCTCAGCAAACCGCGTCCTTTAATAGACAAATGCAATACAGAACCGTTTTGTATTTTGTTTATAGTGTAACTTCATATTGTGATTGTTTCTAGTTTTTATACCGGAAAATTAATGTTACGTCAAAAAATTTTGCAAAAAGATTACACAAAAGGACCTTGGAATGAAATAGTAAAAGAAGTCAACCTATCAGGTAAAAAAATATTTAATTTTTTGTCTGTAAAATAATGTTTGGTGGGATTCAGGCTTCTGGATACTTGCCTTAGAGGGCTCTATAATAACACTGTTTGACCCGATGGAATAATCCAAAAGGGTAAATTTTGCGTTGACGCGGTCGGATTCGGGGATAATGGGGGCTCTCTGATCAACCTATGAGCATAGTAAAAATTGACCATTAAACATAATAGGCTCGGCTCAGTATGGTTATCGCCATTTCAAACACGAATATATGCGTACATACTGTCGAAAGCCCGTCGAATCTCGGTTTCGTCGCTGTTTCATCGACCCATTAGTGGACTGTCATAGGGAACCAAACAAACAGAAATATTTATGCATTTTGTTCAGCTAATCAAACCAGAATAAAAAACTCAAAACAGGTAAAATTTTATTAGGTACCCAAACAAGGAAACATCGATTTCGTGTGTTCTTTTAGTAATACTTAGTTTAATATTCCGTCTATTGTTATTGCAATAACCCTTTGTTTCCCGGCTTCAAAGGAAATAGTTATGCCGTTGTTGCACAAGCAAAAAAAAGTTTTTTAATTAAGATTTTTTTGTGCAAACCCAAGTCTCTTTATTATCAATATATAAATTAGGATATATACAAATATTATAGGGTACATATTTTGGTGCGTGTGCAACTAGGTCAAATGTCATGTGTATGTCAATCAGTACCCATAGTTTAACAAAATACCTGTTTTTGAATTATTAAATGATATAAAATAAAAGTAAAAAACTTTTTAAACTTTTTTACTAGAGTGCTCTAAACTAAATAGTTTTTGGTTATTTCCACCAGCTCAAAAATCAAAATAGGACCATGTAACTTTAATAATATATATATATATATATATATATATATATATATATATATATATATATATATATATATATAGATTTTACAGAAGTTGTTTATAAATAACATAAAAATTCCAATATACAGTGCGAATTCACCAGTTCACACTTAAAAATGGCGACACAATTGTAAGGTTTAAAAAAATTGAAAACACTTATTTTAGTAAAAATTGTTAGACTGGATATTGGACTGATTAAAAAAATCTACTACTACTATTTTTAATTTGAAAATTTTGTTAAAAATTATAAATAAAGAAGAAAGGTATCTCGGAAACCATAGGAAATATATACCATATACAGTGGACTGATTTACGAAATATCGACTTTTTTGTTAATTACATATATCTAAAATATTGTTAAAATATATGAAAAAAAAACCTGTGAAAGTCACAATTGATAAAACCGCCGGCGGTCGTTTAGCCAGTGCCTTTTTATTATTATTATTATTATTGAAATTAAAATTAATATGAAGTTAAAGTTTATGTTTGTTTTATCGTGGCATGCTTGAACACAATTTTTAATTTGTTTCAAAAATCAAAGTAGAGATTGGGCAATCAGATTTGTTTTATTTCTTTTAGTTTTTGCTACCCTGCAGGGTCAACAGAAAGGTACAACCTGTACAAGAAAATTATTTTGAATTTTTTTAATAAAGGAAGGACGCCACAAAGATGGCTCAAAGTTATTTAACTGGCTTTAGTCCCAATTTCATCACCCTGTACTACACTGTTTAATTAAAACACTTAAATTGTATAGCCTATTTGATATTTCATTGAATAAGCTATAACATCGATTCCGTGTGTCCTTTAAGTAATACTTAGTTTAATATTCCGTCTATTGTTATTGCAATAACCTTTTGTTTGCCGGCTTCAAAGGAAATAGTTATGCCGTTGTTGCACGAGCAAAAAAACTTATTTTAATTAAGATTTTTTGTGCAAACCCAAGTCTCTTTGTTATAAATATAAAAATTAGGATATACCTACAGAAAAATGTCAATATATACAAATATCATGGGGTACATATTTTGGTGCGTGTGCAACTAGGTCAAATGTCATGTATATGTCAATCAGTACCCATAGTTTATCAAAATACCTGTTTTTGAATTAATAAATGATATAAAATAAAAGAAAAAAATTTTTAAATTTTTTTACTAGAGTGCTCTAAACTAAATAGTTTTTGGTTTTTTCCATCAGCTCAAAAATCAAAATAGGACCATGTTACTTTAATAATATATATATATATATATATATATATATATATATATATATATATATATATATATATATATATATATATCATTTTACAGATTTTACTCAAGACACCCACGGTACGTTAGTATTTAGGCTTTTAGCCTTCGTGGTTTGTCCAAAAAAAAAAAAAAGAAAAAAAACGGAAACAGAAAACCAGTTAGCAGAATATATAAATGTTCTAACATAAATTGTATTTGAGTATGCATTAAAAAATAATATGAAGTACCCTGAAAAATGAAAATGACTGGCCCGAATTCAAACTCCACCTTTTTGGTTGATTTTCAAAAATGAATAACTCTTAAATATTGTGTTAAAATTTGATGTGATATGTCCAGATCCTCCCCGTATATGGGGTGGATCTGGACACTTGACATGTAGTCATTTTTCTTATTAAAATACCAATCATATTTCATGATAAATATTTAGCATTTATTAACTGTTAAAATATATTAGTAAGCAGCAATAATTGTTCAGACCCTCCCCGCTCTCCCTACCAGAAAATCTTCAATTAAATTAATATAAAATTAATTGGAATTTAAAAATAAATTAAAATAAAACTCCCTGTACCACTTCCCTAAAAAGTCTCGGTAAGTTTTGGTTAGTTCTCTTTCTGAAATTTCTGAAAGAATAATAGCAGTTGGTCCTTCGTCCCCTTAGAATAACAAGGTTCTAACTGCATTTTTTTCTAAAATAAGATATTAACATTTTCTGGTTCTAACTGCATCTATCTATCTATTTGTAAAACTAGTGTGGCCATCTAACGGTTAAATGCCAAAATAAAATTATTTCATAGTTCTATCTTCAACCACAACTAGATATTATAATATAACAAAGTTCTATCTGCGTGCAGTTAGAACCCTGTTAAAGTAAAAACGTAGTTACACCTGTGTTGTTGTAAAAAGTCAATAGAATCCCAATAGTTCGTTATTTTAACCTCTAAAAATAAGAAAACGCTGTATGACTACGTAAAAAAACGATTATGAAGAGAACAATAAAAATATTAAAACTAGGTAAGTACTAAGTACTAAACAACAAAGTTTCTTTCCTAAATTATGGAGAATTATTTATTTTAGCTCAAAGTCAATTTTATCAAGGAAATCAAGCAGTTAATAGTGCACAGGGAAGTGTTGAGCTTTTAACATTAACTGCGGAAGAAAGCAATAATTTGTCGTTCTATAATGATGTTGTAGTTGAAAATAATACATCTTTTAATTCTTTACAAGATATGGCAAATAGTGGTGAGATTATTGTTGAGTTTAAACAAGACTTAACTCCCTCTGTTGTAAGCGCGCACGAAATTGAAGAAGAACATAATAGTGTGGATATTATGGAAGAGTTAACTCAGAAACATGTGTCTTTAGAGACCGGGCAAGAACTTGGGGACTTTTTATTGTTAGAAAAGAACGAAAGTCGAAGAGATCTAGATATAGTGCTGACAGAAGAAGAGATCATAACAAAAGAATTAAACCTGGGTAAGTTTTTAAAACACATCATAGTTGCCTTCCTAAATTTATATATATTTTTTTAATTACAGCTCAAATGCAACTTTATCAAGAGAATCAAACATTAAACAGTGCAGAAGGAAGTGTTGAGCTGTTAGTATTAGCTGCGGAGGAAAACAATACTGTATTAAGCCCAAAACATCAGGAAATTGCGACAGAAGTAGAGGTTACAACAAACGAATTAAATCTGGGTAAGTACTTAGTAAAAAAGCCAACTTAGTTCCCCAAATTACTGCAAATTATTAATTTTAGCTCCAGAACAACTTCATCAAGAAAATCAAGAAGTTAACAGTATCAATATAGTAGAGGAACTTGAGGAACATTTCGCTATATGTTCTGCAAACACGAATGAGCTAGAAAAGTAGATAATCCATTGGATATCACCGAGAATTTGACTCTCAATAATGTGTCTTTAAAAACTGGACAAACACATCTTGTAGATATTACAATGGCAGACAAAGAAGAAAACGTTGAAAATTACGAAATGCCAGGAGACACGAAGCTGATAGAAAATAACCAAACGAATAAAAGGAGCGAAAAAATAGTAAGAAAAAGAGTGCGCAAAGAAGAAAAGTGGAAAAGTAATATTAGAAGAAGTCTCTGTCAGTCGGGTAAAGAATATATTAATATTCGAGGAAAAAAAGTGGAGCCTAAAAAAGTTTTAAACAAAAAAGATTGTCTGAATGGATGCAAGTTCAAATGTTCCAGGAAAATTGGGGATAATGCCAGAAATTCTTTGTTTAATTATTATTATGGGTTAAGTCAAAATGAAAAATATGTATTTCTTAAGCAAACTACCGAAAAGTATCTTAAAGGTCGCAAAACAACAGAACAGCAATCACGTCGCAATAATTCTTTTAAGTATTTTTTCAAAGTACAAGAACAAAAAATTCAAGTGTGCAAGCAGTTTTTTTGGGGACATTAAATATTTCTCAGAAACCAGTTTATACTGTACACACTTCTGATTATGGCATTCCCAAAAAAGATATGAGGGGAAAGACCGGCACACAAAAAATTAAAGATGAAAGTAAGCAGGTTGTTATAGATCATATAAATCAGTTTAATGTTGTTGAATCCCATTACTGTCGAGAGAACACGAAAAGAAAATATTTAGAATCCACATTAACAATCCCAAAAATGTATGAGCTCTATCTTGATTACTGTCAAGAAAAAAATATAGAGAATCCGGTAAAAATGTCCATGTACAGACGAATCTTTTGCACGCATTTTAATTACAGTTTCCATAAGCCCAAAAAAGATGTATGTGAAACATGCAGTAATTATTATTTAAAGAAAAAAGAAAATAGGTTAAACAGAGCCGAACAAGAAGCAATGGACAAACATATCAGTGAAAAAGAAGCAATGAGGCAAGAAAAGAATAGAGATAAAGAAAGTAATATACCAGTGATATGCTTTGACCTTGAAAATGTCATAACATGCCCAAAATCATTTGTAGGAAATCACTTTTACTTGTCAAAGCTAAGCATGTACAATTTGACTGGTCATTTATCAACAACAAATCGCGCTTATTGTGTTTTATGGATTGAAACGCTCCAGGGTCGAACTGGAAACTGCATTGCTAGTGCCTTTAGAAAAATTATACAGAGAGTTTTGGAGGAAAACCACATAGAACATCTAATTACTTGGAGTGACAGCTGTGTTCCCCAAAACCGAAACTCACACATAGCATTTTGTGTCCTGGATATTCTAAGAAACCACCAAGAACTAAAAAGTGTGGTGATGAAATATTCGGTTCCAGGGCATGGGGCTGTCCAGGAAGTCGACAACATTCACAGCCAAATTGAAAGACACATGTATTCCCTACAGTATTTTTCACCACTTAGCTTTATAAGAGAACTTAAACAAGTAAACAAGAAAAATCCATTCATAATAATGCAAATGAGAGAAGACGATTTCAAAAATTATGAAGAATGCTCCAAACAGCTCAAGTATGATAACATACCGTTTACAAAAATATGTGCTATGAAATTCAATAGCTCAGATTTAACTGAAGTAAATTTTAAGAGGAGTCATCTAGAGAACGATTTTACCAAGACTTCAATAAATCCATCAATTCTCCCTCTCACACGTCGTCGAAATAAAAAATCCACCCAACCAAATACGCCACCTGAACTTAAAAATTTAATACCTAAAGTCCTTACAAACAATAAGGAAATTTCAAAAGAAAAAATAGAGGCTTTAAAAAAATGATGAACTGTATGCCGGAAGTGGATCAAAAATTTTATAAAGCTTTGTTAAAACTTTAAAAATGTTTCTTTTTCACTCATGTTATTTTTGAATTGGCTATTTAAAGTTTTGGTCATATAACTTAGTTACTATTATTAAAAAGAGTTAAAAAAACATAGAACTGTGTTTTATTTAAGCTATTATTTTAATATTGCAACATTAACATAACAAAGTTGTAAGTGGCACTTACAACTATGTTGAGTAAAGAATCTTGAAAAAATGACTTAACAAGGTTCTAACTGTATTTTTACACCCTTATTTTGCCTATAATTAGTAATCTGATCTTACTTCTTTTTAATGGGGCCAAAATTATAATAATTCTTTAAAATAATACATAATTTTGATATAATCGGTTTAATAAAAGCACAGATTATGCGTAATTCAATTTTCAACAGCTTTTTCTCAAAATGATGTAATGTCCAGATAGAACCTTGTTATTCTAAGGGGACGCCTTGTTGTTAAGCACTTGTGCAATTAAACTAACAAGAACTTCTGACAGGGGCGGGTTAGCTCTACAGGAAGTGGTATTTTAATCTATTATTAGTTTTTAATTAATTTTACAATAATTTAATTGGCTATTCTCTGATTTACGAAATATCGACTTTTTTTTGTTAATTACATATGTCTAAAATATTGTTAAGATATATGAAAAAAACCTGTGAAAGTCAATTAATAAAACCGCCGGACGTCGTTTAGCCAGTGCCTTTTTATTATTATTATTATTATTATTATTATTATTATTATTATTATTATTATTATTATTATTATTATTATTATTATTATTATTATTATTATTATTATTGAAATTATAATTAAAATGAAGTTTAAGATTATGTTTGTTTTATCATGGCATGTTTGAGCACAATTTTTAATTTGTTTCAAAAATAAAAGTAGAGATAGGGCAATCAGATTTGTTTTATTTCTGTTAGTTTTTTCTACCCTGCAGGGTCAACAAAAATGCACCACCCTGTACAAGAAAATAATTTTGCATTCTTTTAAAAGGAAGGACGCCACAAAGATGGCTCGAAGTTATTTAACTGGCTTTAGTCCCAATTCCATCACCCTGTACAATACTGTTTAATTAAAACACTTAAATTGTATAGCCTATTTGTTATTTTATTGAATAAGTACAAAAATAGTTTTAAAATCTAAGTTTTTGGAATCTTAAATTAACACTGCCAATAAACAAATTGCGTTTCTACGAATCTTTTTTATAGTGAATGTTTAATGTAGAAATTTAGCACAAGTATCAAATTATTAAAATATTTAAGTTATTTTAAAATTATGCTTAAAAACTGGCGATTTATATCCGTTCTATTTCTATGTTATAATTATTTGCATAAAAACTAAATTAAGGATTTGGAGCGATATTTCTTGAAAAATACTTTGTTACATTGATAAATGATGTTTTGACGGTAAGTATGGGTTTAAATATTCAATACTTTGGCTCAAGTGCTTGATAACCACTCAATGGGCCATATAAATAAAAAGAAGCAAATGCTTTTGCTTAAGATACAAGAGTTTATGTTATTTAATATACTGGCTATGAGTGAATGTTTATTGTTTAAATTACCATACAGGGTGTATCTAAACAAATGAAAAAAATTAAAAGGTGATTCTTTGGTAAAACAAAAGGGTACTTTACTTTATAAACATGGGGTCAAAAGTCAAACACTAGGGAGATATCGCAAAAACTTTTAACAAAGAAATGTCTTTATTTTTTTGCTACAAAACGAAATTAATATTGTATTTTAACTACCAAATAATGTCAAATAAAGACATATTACAAATGGCTTAATAGGTAACAGCAGATAAATAAATTTTTTATAAAATAAATTTCTCCATCTCGGCATGTTATGATTTACATTTTATTTTTTATTCGAACTTGGTAAGTACAACGAAAAAATACAAGAGTTAAAAAGTTTCTACTTAAACCAATCTATCCTTTTTTTTCGAGATTATTGCTTGAGTGTTTCGTTAAATTTGGTTAGTAAAAATGATAAGGGTAGTTTATTTTGCCACATCAAATAATTCTAAAAAGTTCAAAAATATTCTTTTAAGATAAAAAATAAAAACACTATTTTCGCTATTTTTGTACTGCCATATCTCCCTAATGGTTGACCTTGGACCCCATGTTTAAAAAGCACTACCCTTTAGTTTAAACAAGAAATCATCATTTAAATTTTTTGCATTTAGAAACACCCTGTATAATCATTATACTGTTTAATGTTGGATCACCACTGACATGTTTTAAAGCCTTGAAGATAGCTAGAGCTTCTGCTGTAAATATTGATGTATATTTACTACATTTTTATTTTTGGGTGAAAAGTTTGACTCTCATCATTTTTATAGCCATCTATGTAGATTTTGTAGAAATACTGATTCTGATATTCATATATAAGTTTATATTTTTTACATAGAATTTTAAAAATCTAACAAGTAGCGGACATTTAAAGATCCATAAAGCAAATTAGGACAAAAAGTCTTAATAAAACAACTAGGAAATGAACTATGTCTATTGGATATGGAAACCCTTTATAAAACAAAAGGATTGCAAAATAATTGCAGCATTAAACACATATTTTTTGAACGCACCTAAGTAAAAAAAACTAAGGTCGCTGACCCCCTCCATGCCCCAGGTTCTTCGGATACACAAATATGCCCCAGGTGCGACTATTTATTTTGTTAAAAAGCACTACAAAATGTTATATAAACACATCTACATTTAAAATAGACCTTTAGGCAATTAATATTGAATACGTATAAAACCAAATAGCGCTGGTCGAATAAAAACAATTTTATTCCCTTAATTTGATCATATTTTACGTTACATGCAAATTTATTTAAATATAATTGCTGGTTGATCTACACCAATAACCTATTTAAGTACAACAAAGTGAAATTAAAACCAAATGAACTTTTAGTCTAATTAAAATAGAAAATTTTCCACTGCCTCTGAAATTGGCTTTATACTTCAAATAGAATTTTCGAAAGTTGGATATTGAATTAGTTTGTCGCTTTGATCTTGGGACTTTCTAATGGAAAATTATGTCTTTTAAGTTTAACAGAGCATTATAGAGATTGTTTGTGATTTAAAAAAAACTATTTAGTACTATTATTCGAGTTAAAATATTTATATTTATTTCCTTTTAGAGTTAATTTGTTCTTTGAAAATATAAATTTAAACAAAATATTATTTGGGTTTTCTCTAGAACATTGGTATTTAAAATGTGGGTCGCGAAACTTCTGTTGGGGGTCGCGCAAGGTCAAGAGATCTACTTGATATGTAAAACAATTACTTAAGTTAAAGAAATAAGATTTATTAAAAATATGTTTAATAAAAGTAATATACTCGTAAATATTTTTATGCAAGTGGAACCAATATAACAAACAAGTAAATCTTACGACTACTCATCCATCTTAATGCAACGGCTTGGAGATCCGTTTTTCCTGCATTGAAACTTAAGTTGTTTTCTAAATTTAGGCGATTTCGTTGCTTATTTACTTTATATACAGTGCATCTCTGATTTTGATTAAAAAGTGATTAAAGTATCGATAAGTTTTCTAAATTTAAGCAATTGCTTTGCTTATTTGGGATTTGAGCTATTGATGAAAATGTCAACTCGCATAAATACATGGTGGCAAATAGAATCAAACAATTTAAGGTTTTAGTTGTTAATTCCGGATTTTATGTTTTTCTTTTAAGTAATTTTTCCAAACTGGCAAGCTTAAATTCCAAGTCTAACATCTTTTAAGGCGAATAATTCCAGAAGATTTTTTAAAAGATTACTTGCCAAGTTTGTCATTACAGTTGCAGTTAAAAACGGATTTAAGATCCGTCGATATCTTTGGCACAGTGTTTCTTTCAGACAATTTAACATTATTTTCATGTCAGGTATGTATGGATCATATGTCTTGATGTTTATCCTTTATTAACTTCTTTAATTACAGACTGTGTTGACAAAAATGCTTTGATTTTTGTTTTATTTATATAGGATAGATAACCATAGGTCAATTTTGTTTTGAAAGCAATAGATTTTGTCTTTTGCATTTATGACAGTTTCATTTTTCTCTAAAAACTTTTATTTAAAATATTTAAATGCTCAAATAAGTCAGAAAAACAAGCTTATTTTAAAGAGCTATTCGAGTAACAAATGAATATTCTGGGTTGGCTTGAAGTAAATATATTTAAAAATCAGCTTGGGGTTCCATGGCTCTGGTTAGTACTTTGCACAAGCACGCACCTAGTATAGTATTTGAGGCAAGTGCTCTGCGAATATCTTTCAGTAGTTGTATATGTATTTATGTTTAAAAATTGATTTAACCCTTAACTATGATCGTGACGTCTGGGAGACGCCGGCTAATGTTTCTCTGTCCATCGCTATGTCCCGCCATGTCTTTAAGTGTTAATAGTATATTGTGAACACCTAGTATAAAAAAAGTATACATTTTGGGAATTTTAAAAATATACATTTTTGGAAAATTTAAATATAATTGGGTTACTTAACATTGGGAAATTTGGTACATAAAACAATACGTGAAGTGTCAAGGTTTAAAAAGTAGAAATCAAACAATTTTCTAGGTTACTCTTATAATAATAAAACAAAAACATTAAACAAGTTGAGTTGCCTAGAAATGCAAAACAAATACTGAAAAAATTTAATATTTAAAGAGAACAAAATTTTAAGACGGGGATTGATTGTTTATCAGATAACAAAGAGTTAGTAAAGTCAAGTAAAGAGTTAAAGTTTGAGTTAAGTCCCGTACGGGCTATCCCTAGGGATATGCCCGTACTAAATTTAATTAGTTCAATAAGTTAAGTTGGTTTTTAATGCAAAGTTAGTTGTGATGGTCCACCGGTCTCATGGTCAGAAGATAGTTTCATATGGTACATCTGCCCCAAGTGACGTCAAGTAGGCCCTATATATATGTAATTCCAAAATTTTAAAACGTCACATATGGTGGAGGCGCCCCTGTTCCCAGTGACCTTTGTGAAACGTCGGTTATGGTAAGCTGTGCCCGCCCCAGTTCCAGTGCCCTTTGTGAAGCGATAGGAAAAGTCGCTTATGGTACGCCCTTCCTACCCCTCAGTTTATTTGTGGAAGAAAATACCATATATATGGTAAAGGCGTCCCGTTCCCCGGAGAAGAAATGTGTGTGGAAAGGACGAAGATGGGGAAAAATATGTTGCGTAGCGTAGCTGCAAGGAGGTAGCAGCGTAGCTACAAGAAAAGGAAGATAAGGTATATCTTCAGTTTTCAAATATGGCTAAATGGTGTTAGCCAGAGGTGATAAAGAAGAATAGGGAAATATATTTATTTGTGTCGAAGTTGTATGGTACGTCGTGAAGACGGAGTTCAGAAGCAGCATGAGGCTGCATTAGCACTGGAAGCCGCAGCTCTAGTATGGGGAAGAGCTCTGAAGTATGGTCTTGAATGGTGGGGTACAAGACAGTTAAGCGGCCCTGAGAAAGCTCAGGATATGGGGAAATTGGCATGAAGTTGCAGTAACCTGATGTGGAAGAAGAAAATGGGAATGAAAGGCAGACAATGGTACGTGGAGAAGTACGGGACAAAAGGCCAATGGAACGCACCATCAAGGACATGGACAGGCAGGCAAGGTGGACGCAATTTTTTAAAAAGGCTAGTATAAGAAGAATGTGGAATATTAGGTTAATTTCTAAGTATAAATATTAAAGAAAAAAATTGATTTTCTTTTTATGTAAGAGATATTTTTTTGTTTTTAAACTATCCAATAAATTTAAAAAAGAGCAAAAGATAAAATAGAAAAAAATCACCTAATTAATAGTACATGTAAAACATAGTTAATTATTTTCTTTCCCACTGGTATATTAAATAAATCATTGAATTATTTTTTTATGGTTCAACGTTTTGCTGACGGGACAAGGCCAAGTTCACTTTTATTGTTACAGGACTGGTCAGTTTTAGATAACACAAACTTTTTGTGTATTTAGCTGTTTGTGTAGTACATAAATATCTAGTAAACTTAAAGATTAATAAAAAAATTACAATTTATGATTAACAATAATTAGGTAATTTTTTGTCTAAAAAATAATCTTACCGTTAAAACTATATTTATTTAAAGTACCTACTTAAAGAAAAGCTTAAAAAAGGTTTTTAACAATTAAGCTAAAATCTTATTTAAACTAATTATTTCAGCAAAAACATCTCTAGAACTTTTTAAATAATTATTTTAGATAATTTTTCCGGAAGAATTTTTTTAAAATTTCAAAAAAAGAGTCATAATGTTAAATATAACCTAAATGAATTATTTTTTAGAAAAAAAACTATTTTTACATTTTTTCGTGCATTTTTTGAAAAAAATTAATTGGAAAAAACAAAAATTTAATACAACGTTAAGATTATTTACGATAAATATAATTTATATAATAAGTTACATAATGTTAGGTTTTAAATATTTGTAAGCTATATGGAAATATCGTTTTTCGATAATATTGCTATTTTTTTTTAAAGGGGTTAAAGTAAATTTGGCTTATTTCTAATAGCGTTGTGGGTCCAACGCTTTCAGGGAAGGGGCATATGTGAACACCTAGTATAAAAAAGTATACATTTTGGGAATTTTAAAAATATACATTTTTGGAAAATTTAAATATAATTGGGTTACTTAACATTGGGAAATTTGGTACATAAAACAATACGTTTAGTGTCAAGGTTTAAAAAGTAGAAATCAAACAATTTTCTAGGTTACTCTTATAATAATAAAACAAAAACATTAAACAAGTTGAGTTGCCTAGAAATGCAAAACAAATACTGAAAAAATTTAATATTTAAAGAGAACAAAATTTTAAGACGGGGATTGATTGTTTATCAGATAACAAAGAGTTAGTAAAGTCAAGTAAAGAGTTAAAGTTTGAGTTAAGCCCCGTACGGGCTATCCCTAGGGATATGCCTGTACTAAATTTCAGTTAATCAAATAAGTTAAATTAGTTTTTAAAAAAATGTGAAGTTAGTTTTACTGGTCCACCGGTCTCATGGTCCCAAGAAGATAGTTCCATATGGTACATAGTCCCAGTGACGTAAAGTGACCCTGTTTATATGTATTCAAAATGTCAACGTCACAATATCTACTTTTAAGTTTGCTTTGCAAATATGTTCTGTAGTTTGGCGGATTCATTTATTGGATGGTAATTATTTGGGTACACGCCAAAAATTAAATTAAAAGTATTAAAAAACCAAAAAATTAAAACAAGTAAAAAGATAATTAAAAATCGACGTTTCGGTGGCAAATCTGCCATTCATTCTTTTTAAATAGAGTGTAAATTTTGAATACATTTAATTATTTTTTTTTGTTCGTGCTCTCCCATGTCACGTGCCGCCATGTCCTATAGTTCTGAAACACCCTGTATATCTAATTGTCCGTTTGTTACAGGACACTTTATAACACTTTAATCTTTAAGCCATGATTAATGTGTGTGTACCTTTCCTCGAAGGCCCTAAATCAGTTAGATGGGGCTATTAAACACATCAAAGCTGCTATTAAAGTGAACCAATGATAATTATTGATTGCTACAAATCCTGCCATTGTATGGCTATTTGCAGGCTTGAAAATAAAATATTTTCGAGCATTTTACCGGTTAAATGCATAGCTCACGATATTATTGTTTGCAATTGACAATGTTGCAATTTATGATCATCATTAAATTTAATTATTTTTATCTTAAGGGTTTCGTTCTTTTTCATAACATTTTAATTACTTTAGTAAAACAACAAAAACCACATTTTAGGCAAGAAATGACAGCCCGAGTGTCCCAGGATAGGTGTTACAAGAGGACAAATGGACCAAAAATTTTTAAATTTTAAAACGTCCCCTTGGAAAAACTGGTCGCATTCTCTAAAACTAATAATAACAAACATTTTACCTCAATTGGCTATATACAGGTAAAAATATAATAAACTACCAGGAGTAAAGTACTTTTGTTTTAAAAATTAGGACAAAATTGTATAAGTAAATGTAGAGAATTAAATTTCAAGTCAAAATTGAAGGTTAAAAGAATTAAAGTAAAACAACAATATTTTTGCGCGTTGCTTAACAGTTTTTATATATATATATATATATATATATATATATATATATATATATATATATATATATATATATATATATATATATATATATATATAATAAGAAAGTAATGTTCTTGAGCCTTACAATAAACAATTTAATTAAAGTTTTAAATTCTTGGGAATAGAGGCTCCTAAATGACAAATAAAGAAAAGAAAACAAATACATAACCTGGTAGAAACGACTACTTGGCTGGTTACTTTAAAATTACGGAGTCTCCAAATAAATGGATAACCCCGGGTCGCAATGAAGACGGTGACACGTGTTTCATCCTTGTTGGGAATCATCACAACCGCTGTACATTGCTGACAACTTGCCTATGTTTCTAGTCGCATAAACAAAATCCCTGTCGGAACTAAGGGAGTAAGTTCAGCGGCCAGAGCCATCTCGCCAAGCAATTTCAAAACAACCAGCCAGAGCACCGTTAGGTTAAAACGGTAAAAAGGGTGCCATCTAGGTGTATATGGCGTAAGTAGCATGTGTTGTAATAGCAACAAACCATAATGGAAACTGGCACACTCATCAGTTCACGGGTTTGTGAATTTCGGATGAGCAGTTTTGCACAACTCCAGGTAGGTGGCGTACAGCAAAAGCTGAAAGGTATGATTAAATCATAAATAAATATCCATTTATTTGGAGACTCCGGAATTTTTAAAGTAACCAGCCAAGTAGTCGTTTCTACCAGGTTATGTATTTGTTGTCTATGTCTATATATATATATATATATATATATATATATATATATATATATATATATATATATATATATATATATATATATATATATATATAGTACAGGTCATTTTTTAAATTCGTCCACAAATCTAATATTAAACAAATCCATCTCCGGTACCAACAATTCTTGACGTAACACTAATTTTTCCGTGTAAAACCAGACACATTTACAATAATAATCACACACTGTAAACAAAATATAAAACGGTTCAGTACTGCATTTGTTTACTAAAGAAAGAGAATTGCTGAGATCAGACACGCTAATATGCCTACGTGCTGTCGATGTCTGTAAAAATCGCGTTCTCGCAGCTATTGTACCCATGTGGAAAGAGCCTAACCCTAGTTATCGTTTCTAAATTATTTAATAAAATGTTTTAGTTAAGTACGCTGAAAAAACAGCCAGTAGTTGTCCATATATAAAATCGGAAATTAATGCATCGATCGTTCACATAAACTTTACTTATAATGCGTTAAAATCACCTCGATACCGTATACAGTCATTAATCCTTCGAGGCATGGTTATGACGACGTGATTTATGTCACATTTTAAACTTGCTGTACGTCGTTTAAAAGGGTTACTTCGTGAAGGATGAAGTAATATAAATCCATCCATCGTTCGGACACTGATGGAGTTCTCAACTTTTACCTTGCATTATTTTTAAAATTTTATTGGTATTTGTACTATTTCTAGAAAGTTCGGAAAATACTGAGACACCTGAAGTAATTGTTTAGTCAGGAAGTTTTTTTGCAAAAAATAGATCTGGTTAGATTTGACAAAATTTAAGAAATGGAAATGTTTTAATAATCCAAAATTTGAAAATTACATTGCTATAAACAAAAAACGAAAAAAAAAAATATTAAAGCTAAGTAAATTTGCAAAAACCTGCTGAAAGCAAAGATAATTTCAAATATATCTCGACTCCCGGAGTTGTAGCTCCATTATTTATAATTTTAATTTAATCTTGAATATTACGCGGCCCCATTGACGATGGCCCGCCACCGCTACGAAAAGTGTGCATCACAAAATATATTTATTTTTTTTTAAATTGAATATCAATTATAAAATGTAAATTAATAAAATTGTTATCTTGACACTTAAAGAAATATATTTTCTTTGGCAGAAACTTTTTAACTTTATTTTCGTTAGAGAGAGAGAGAATTGTTAATTACCTTACCTACCTTTTGTAAGCTCTTCTTATACCCGGGGTATACATGCAAACCTGAAACGCGCTTGCATGAAAGCAAATGTTAAATGCAGCCTTTGATACACGCGATTCAGATGTTCCTGTCAGTTCTGCGTCACTTTGGGCAGCTGGTGACGTGATTAACTTAAACATAAGCCTGATTCTGCGAAAAGATTTTTTTAATTTTTGTAAATTTATTCATTAGTTTTAACTTTCCAAAAACAATAATAACCTTGGTACATATCTATAAAATCAATCAATACATCTTCCAGGTGCCAAAGAGCCATTTAGTTAACTCAAAACCAACAATATAACCCCGTAAACGACGGTCCTAAACTGTAACGATAACTGACGTGTCCTACACGAAAAATCAAACTCGAACATCGAGTTGTATGCCAAGCCAGATGTGGCAGTTTTTTAATATACACGGTCAAATTTGCGCGCGAGCTTTGGCTTTTTTGATAGATGTGACAGTTTTGCATGACGGTGTATACCCCGATATATACCCATTAAACAAACTAAAATTTTGTTAAAAAGTTTTTTTTTGTTTATTATAAAATTTCAAAGTTAACAAAAAAAAAAAACAGAATATTTTATTATTATTCTCTGTAACCCAAAATTGTGGTTTTTGAATTAACATTTTGCCTTTAAAAGCTTGGCTTAACACTTTATTACGCCGTTTGTTTTTATAACAATTATTTTTTAACAATTATTTTTTGTTAACTTAGATAATTCATAATACCTAAACAAATAAAAATACTAATATTAACTTTTAAAACGAAAACTCTTTTATCTATACTAATATTATAAGAAGATGAAGTTTGTTTGTTTTTTTGTAGCCTTTAATCTTAGGAAATTCTAAACCGATCATAAAAATTCTTCACAAATAAAAAGCTATACTATTCAGGAGTGCGAGGCTATATTTTATTTTTTGTTTTTTATATCATGTTGTTTCTGGATACTTTTTAGAAGAAATTAAAGTAGCTTTACTATTTTCTCTTGAAAGAGAAGGCAAATACAAAAAATACAAAAGATTAGTATTGTATTAATAATTGCCTAATTTTAAAAAATTATAAAGACGTAAAAAAAGTCAAGGGCGTACTTTTTTTTCCTTAATAGTATAAGTTGTTGTGCCCACTGAGACGCCACTGGACCCAATAATAACAATATGGTTAGGGCTTAATAAGCACCTTATTACTTTAAATAAATGTACATCAGTTTATTCAAATAGACTTAAGCATATAACAATATTTAGAAAAAAATGTTTCTTTTTATTAAATTTTAACGCCCTGTATCTCAGTAAGGAAGCAACTCCGGGCATATGTTTATAGAAACTTTTTTCATAAAATAACATAAGGAATCACACCTTAAAGTTTTGATCTCATAGTTCTGAAACACCCTGTATAAAAAGAGCTCTCAAAAGACAACAAAAATTAAGCTGCTTTATGCAACAATTAGTTACAAATGATTTGTTAAAAACTAAAGCTTATTAAAAATTAGTTAGTTAACAAAATTAAATAACTTTACCAAAAATGAAGTTAAGAGGTTTTTGGCAAAGAAACTATATTCCTTTAAGTTTCTAGATGATAGTATAATTTATTCAGATTTTACAATTAATATTTATTATTAAAAAAAAATTGTAGATATTGCACAATTAGCCTGGCAGCGGCGCGGCGGACCAATACCAAAGCGGCCGCGCGGAACTCTGTTTTTAACGTTAAATTAAAATTATAAATATGAAGCTACCACTAAGGAAGTAGGCATATGTCCAACCGAAATTTTCCCCTCGTTTAGGATTTTCTTTTAAATTTCACATATTTTTAATATCTTTTCAGTTATAGCCACAAAACGAAGACTGCCTGTTTCCCTCTTCGTTTTTTTATAACAATGGCAGTTTTTAGATGCGGAAGTATTAAAAAATTCCCATATCTCAGAATTTTTTCCGAATCTTGACAAGAACTTAATTCACTATTAAAAAAAAATTATTTATTTTTACATACACCCTATATTTTACAATGTGAAATAATATTAAATTGGTTTAACTAATTAAAATTAATCAATTCTTGAAAAACAAAAATAATTAATGTTTTTCTTGTGAATTTCGCTTAAAGGTGTTTTAATCCATTCTCCGCCCTTATTAGTTTTTACATTAACGCAAACCCATTGTTTTCAATTAGAACGCGGAGCTGATTTATTTTCATCCTTTTCAAATTTATGACTGTTTTATGGGAATCGCAAAATAATTTTAAAATCGTTACACTATTAACTCCGTGTATAACACTAGACTGCAAAAAAAATGCGCCATCAAATTATTACAGGCAATTTTTAGGGATTGATACTTCTGAATAAATATCTTATCAAAAAATATGTAGTACATCTAGTTTTTGTGGTATATATTTTTTTTAAAACGCATTTTTAGCTTTACATTTAAATTTTAAATTTAATAATTAAAAAATATTTTACGGCAAATCAAACAACCAAATTCTGCATTCCCTTTTAACATTTCTCGTTTTATTGCTTCTTTATAATGCAATATATCTGGATTAAAACTTTAACCATGTTCATCTTATACTCCATCCACATTAGCAAGCAAGCAAATTAAGGAAATGTTTGAAAAATACATTTTAAAGGACAATGTATTCTATATTAAAATATAATTAAAAAATCAAAGTATGTCAATAATTTGTTGATAGTTTTTATTTAAAAAAAATTGTGATACCCTAATAAAACCCCATATCACGGTCCTTTTTTTTTTGACGTGGTTAAAGTCAATTTTAAATTGGTGTTCTTTATGAGCTTTTGAATTTACGAGCCTACAATAATAAATTTTTATTTTGTGCATAAACTGAGAGGTATTTTGAGTTATTAAAGTACTTAAAACCTCTACCATTTCAAATTATGATCTTTATGACAAATTTTATAAGACCTGGCCTTACAGGAAGAAAAGGTAGAATATTTTCTTTATTTGAAATCAATGATTATTAATTGCAACTTTATATTTTTATAAGTTTATTTTATTTTTGTTTTGTATTTTTATTTAACAAATAACATTGCTGTAATCTAGATCCCAGAAGTTAGGCCTTTGATTTGTAAACTTCTGAATGTCAAACAAGATTATTTTACAGTTTTTGTTCGGTCTTGGTAGGACGTTGGAAGGGAGTCCATGCGGCTCTCACGTGGTATCGTGCATGGAGGATGTAGAGACATTCTGGTGCCCCGAGGAAGATAGGAAACTCACAGCTTGACATGTAAAATAATCATAAATTTGTGTAACTAATTTAAATTTAATAATTCTTGATAGACAAATATAATTAAATATTATTAGACACCCCAAGCAGCAAGCTGACGTCATTATGACGTCATTTTTAAGTCATTTTTGGTCATAGGACGTCATTAGACCAAAATTATAACGTCATTTTAACATCATTTTAATGACGTGTTTTTGACGTCGTTGAAGTGTCATCTTTTCGACGTCATTTTTTCGTCATACCAGCTCATAAAAATCAAATAACGTAATTGTTTAGAAAACCCGAAAGAATTTTTTTGGCATTATATGATTCATGTCAAAATCCAACCAAAATATCATATGACAGATAAATTAGACTAATAATTTTACAAAATTAAAATAGGAAGAAACTCTACCGATAGATGGCGTAATGGACAATAAACTACTACGTTTATTCAACATCTTCGCTTTTTATTGCCTACACCGTAACGATGAGACCGGTCTGCGGTTGGTGATCTCAATTAGCTTTGAAAGAAACATATTCGGCTAGTGTGAAATTCTGCATCTCTGCAGGTTGGACAGTGTCCCAAAAGATGCGATCTTCCAGCAGTAAGGAGTTTTTGCCTATTTCAATTTTCAAATAAAATATATCATTTTAGCTTAAAATAAGTATATGCGTCAATTTTTCGTCATCCTAAAGACGTGATTATGACGACGGTAATAACGGGACGTCTTTTGTCTGTGACTTAGGGAGGTCAATTTAAAGTCATTATGTCGTCATCTTATGACGTCTTTGCTGACCAAATGTGACCAAAAATGACTAAAAAGAGACGTCAATGGGACGTCAGCTTGCTGCTTGGGACGTGGCCTTCTTGCGGATTTCGCTTAAAGGTGTTTCTAATCCTTTCTCCGCCCTTATTAGTTTTTACATTAACGCAAACCCATTGTTTTCAATTAGTACGCGGAACTAATTTATTTTCATTCTTCCTAATTTATGACTGTTGTAAGGGAATCGTTTGATTTAAAAGGTAATGACTTTAAAAGCGCTACAGTTTAAGGTCGCAAAATAATTTTAAAATCGTCACACCATTAGTTTCGTGTATAACACCTGGTCTGCGAAAAAAAGTGCTCTTTAGAATTATTAGACACGATTTTTATAGATTTAATACTTCTGAATAAAGTTATCTAATTAAAAAATATGTATCACAACTTGTTTTCATGTTATATATTTTTTTTTAAACCCATTTTTACCTTTAAATTATAAATTTAATGACTGAAAAAACGTTTTACGGCAAATTAACCAACCTAAATCAGCAACAATGCTTTTTAACATTTTTTGTTTTATTGCTTGTCTATTATTCAACATGTCTTAATAAAACCTTTAACCATGGTCGTCTAATACTGTATCCAGATTAGCAATGAAGTATATCAAGGAAAACTTTATTTGCATTTTGGTAAACACGTTATTTTATATTAAAGTATTATTGGAAAGTCAAAGTTGGTTAATAATTTGTTGGTTGTTTTTATGTTTTTATTAAATAATAGAAATTGTGATACCCTTCTACAAAACTATGTTATGTTTCTTTTACATAATTCAACTTAATTTTTAAATTAGTGTTCTTTTGAGCTTTTGAGTTTGCGAGCCTACATTGATACATGTTTTTTTTGCACCACTAACTCGAGGATATTTTGAGTTATTTAAGTACCTAAAACCTTTACCATTTTAATTTATGAACTTTATAACAAATTTTATAATACATGGCCTTATAGGAAGTAAAGGTAAAACATTTTTTTTACTTGGAACCAATGATTGACAATTTTAACTTCATATTTCTTTATTTTTGTTTTGTATTTTTATTTAATAAATATTATTGTTTTAAGTGTTCCAATTATTAAACAAAATCATTCTAATCAAACTGAGTCAGAAAATAAAATATTGTTGTTAAGCTACTGGTACAAGAAGATAAATTGGGGTAGTTATTCGATTGGTGGTTTTAAATTTGTTAAAACACCTTAGGTCGGTCAATGTATTCCTTTTACTTCCAATTCCAGTTGTTTTTCTGTCTACAAGTACAATTTGTACAGAATAAAGTAGTATTTATGCAAGAGAGTCATACAAAAATCCAATTATAAAAAAACCTTTACACAAAATTGTGACGTAAAAACCAAACGTAGATGTATAATTAGACCCTAATGCTTCATGTTTTTGCATTTTTACCACAAATTATCAGAATACCCAGATGCGAAACTAAGCGTGTTCGTTGAAATCTCTCACCACTATCGTCCCTCCCATTGCGTGGTGGATATACACCCCACGATTTAGTACGTGACCTAATGCTCATCTAGGTGTTAGTTAGTCCCATACTTTTGTTGGTATAGAACTTGAGCATAAGTTAGTTAATTGTGTTTAGTTGTTTGTGAACTTTTATGTTTTTTTATTATTAAAGTGTTAGTATAGTGTCTTGTTAAATTTTTTTACCGTTTAATATGGGATATAAATGTATATATTTATTCTGTTCCTCCATCACCGGAAGCGGATCACTTTTTAGCTCCCAAAGAGCCGCTATTATTTTAAGGCTATTTAACATAAATCCAAAGCTTTTACAAATTACTAAGATATGTTACTAAAGTTATTGATATTAATCAGTATGTGCCTAAACAGAGAAAAATATTTTTTTATTTATAGCTGCACTGCCATTTAAAAGGCTATATTTCAAATTTAAGAAATGAGGTGTTTTTTCAGTATTTAAAAAAATTACATACTTCCAAATAATAAAAAAACAAATCAATTAGGGTTGGGTATTAATAAGGCAACATCTACATTGCTTTAAAAGATTGCGTCGGGGTTTCATTAGAAAATTGTGTTACTCGGCTTTCACAATTAAGCTAAAAAAATGGAATACCATTAAATAATTTAATAGGCAGTTTTTAGGCAAGGTTTTTTTAAATGGCTTTTTGTTAAACATTCTAAACCCCCATTAGTTTAATCGTTTTTAAAAATGTTTTGTGCAACAAGGTATAGACATTTTATTACAGGTTGATCCAAACGTGACATCTACTAACAATATTTTACCGTTCAAACAATGGGTAAAATTTTTAGTTTGTAAATTCCCAATTAGTGTAATATTCTTTTGTTCCGTTTCCCACACATAAAAAAGCTGCATAATTAGTTACTATAAAAGTCTATCTCTCCTTAGCGCCTTGGTGCGGTTTAACCTTTACAAATTTAAAATATTACGATCCATACATTGGTGCAGATGTTCCATTTATTCTTTCTCAAGGTCATAGAAACAAGTAAGCGTTATTTGGGCGCGCTTGTGGCGGCTTCGGTTGTATCGGCGAGCGTCGATCACCGGAGTTAAGCAGTAAAATGCGCGCCCATAATTTGGATGGGTGTCCGGCGACAGCGGTGTTTCGGGCAGCGGCACACGGTGTTCTGCTTGGGGATGCGGACTGAGCAACAACCATCCAAGTTATGGAATGAATGGTGTGTGAATGAGAAGGAGTAGGGGTCAAGGTACAATAAGCCTTCAGGCTGCAGTGCACCACCTAGGGGGCGGTCGTCGGGCCTGGGTGGGATGACCCCGAAAGGGTGAAAAAAAGCGTTATTTGCCGCACTTTCGCATCTGTATATTCTAATAATTTGTGTTTTTACTTACATGAGGATTTTGTTGCAGACAGGTGAATTAGTAATTATTCAGTAAGCATTAGAAACCTAAAAAAATAGGTTTTTTAAAAGATTTCGAAAAACTTACAATTTAGGGGTTAAAAAATTAGAAATGTATTATGATCTAATATCTTTAAAAACTTATTTATTTATTAATTGCAAATACCCTGTATTTTACTGTATAAAAAAATATTAAATTTGTTAAACTTATTTAAATTTACCAATTCTTGATAAACAAATAAACCTAATTAATGTAAGACACGTGCCCTTCTTGCGGATTTCGCTTAAAGGTGTTCTAATCCTTTCTCCGCCCTTATTAGTATTTACATCAACGCAAACCCATTGTTTTCAATTAGAATGCGAAGCTAATTTATTTCCATCCTTTTCTAATTTATGACTGTTTTATGGGAATCGTTTACTTTAAAAGGTAATAACTTGAAAAGCGCTACAGTTTAAGGTCGCGAAATAATTTTAAAATCGATACACTATTAGCTTCGTGTATAATTAGTAATTATCCAGGCATTATAATTTTAAGCACGAAACATTGAGCTTAGAGAAAATAGGAAACGGTGGTCATTGAAGTGCGTAATTGACTATGTTGTGAATTTCTACGACGTTCTATGCCTTTTAGGGGCAGATCACTTAACATACTGCAATTTAGCAATAAAAACCCACGCAATCTTTATTCTGTCTGACTTTCAAATTATTCCCCTTCTTGTTGCTCGCACACTATTTAAACGAACCGATTAGAAAGAAAAGTTTATTGCCGTCTGTATTTCTATGACGCCTATGGCTTCTTCTCAGCTTAAGTTTACTTTAATAGCCTATTCTTAATAGTGCTTTAAGATTTTTAAAAATCTGATGGTATGAGATCCAGATAGGAAGCAACCTTTATCCATCTATTTACCGGATGAAACTCTCGATATAAAGGGTCTTTCCGAACTACAATACGAAACATCAAAAGATGATTCCTTATGTCATTTAAGGTAAAAAAATTTCTTCCAAGTAATGTCCAGAATTGCTTTATTTTTGAGATAGGGGGCGTGAAGGTTAAAAAAAAGATCGATATTTTTATCTCAAAAACCTTTTAGCCGATTTAAATAAAATTTAGCACACTTATTTAATAGAGAATTATTGCAAGTTGCTTTATTAAACTTGGGTATTATTAATACCGGCCTTATTTAAATAGTGCTTGTACCCATAATTTGGAGTTATTGCAAATCATGTTGACAGTGCCATTAATCTAAAAAAATGGGGATTTTTTTAGTAGTTTTTCTTTATTGGTTTCAGTTGTGGGGTTTTGTTTTACACAATTACAGAAAAGCATTTAAAAAAGCAAGGTTTTAAGTATTTTTACTTTCAACAATTTGTAGATTTTGTGGTGGGCAGCCGTTCGGTTATACGAACAGTTCCGAAGTTAAAATAAGACCGAAATAAGGCACGACCCAAAACCGACATAAATAAAGCCAGGCACTATCCTTATTAAGGGAGTCCTTATCCCACCATGCATTTGCGCAAGCTTAGATGTCAAAATAAGGCCGGTATTATTAGTGCCTGGTCTTATTTTACTGTGCAATAACTCTTTAATGTAATAATGGGTCCAGTAGCGTCTCAATGGGCAGCAAATCCTATACTAGTGGAGTTTAAGCTACAAACAACGGATTAGATATGGTTTAAAATACGAGCTTTGTTTACATTTATTAGAGATCTTGTAATTTGTTTATTAATATGATACCCAACTTTATTTTTTTTAGTAAATTAAAATAAAAGCAAGTTACAATAGACATATTTGGTATATTTACATAATACCGATGATGAAGACGAGCTAAATATTATTAACGTGTTTGAAAATCCCTGGATAGAATATACACGTCGTCAGCTTAATTCATCTAATTTAATTTGTTTGTCTTGAAAAGTAGTAAATAGATTGTAGATTAAAAATACCGGCATGTTAACATTTCCTGATAGGATAACGCACACTAATCTCGATGGATTGCCAATGTTATAACCTGCGCGAAACAAAAGTTATATTTCATGGGCGAAAAACTGGTTTGTGCACAAGCAAGTTGAGGGTAAACGCACCTGGCGCCAAACAAATTATCCGCATTATCGGAAAGAATTTGTCGACGGCGTCCTGGTTTTCTGTTCGAAGTACGGTAGCTAATGAGCGTCACGGTCAGACCGCGGACGAAGGATACGGGATGCCGGTTTTGCATTTTGCCACGGCTTTTAAGTGCGCATGTTCGTCCACCCATTCATTTGTTTACTGCGCGAGTTCGTAAAAATTCAAAAAAGCTTCTTGCCACTGCGGATCTAAATGTAGGTTATCTATGATAACGCATAAGTCTAACTTTGTTGTTGTTTGGACTGTCTTCCTTCTATACATTGGCAAATATTGCCCATAAAACTTTTGACTGGCACCACGTGTATACATTTGTCAATTAAAAATGCTACAATAAATTCCTTGGCGAAAATACAATGATTAGACCCAATTTACTTTTGACGAAAAGTTAATTATTTGCTAGATACAGGGTGTCAAAGTTTTTATTTTAGTTTTCTTTATAATTTTTTTTCATTGACCTCTTATTTGCAAAATTTGGTATTGGAATGTTTTTTAAAGTTAGAAATCTTAAGCTACTCATAATTTTTGCTGTTTACTGAAGAGGGAGCCACCTGCAGTACTTTGATTTTGTTAAATGTGTTATCACATTTTTTTGCTTTGGTATTTTATAATTTTAGAAAATAATTTTCCCATATTTTTTGCACAAAAAAGTATCGTTTACAAGATACAGGGTGTCCAAGTAAAAAAGAAAAATGGTAAATTCAACATCTTGCATCTTACAAACCAGCAACTTTTTGACTAAGATAAATTCCATTAGATCGTTGTATTTTGCCTCAAAGGGTTTGTGGTAGCATTTTGTACAGACCTTTTGAAAGCTACCAGGTGGCCTAGATAAAGGGTGAAGAAATGCAATGGGATACTTTTGTATAGAATAAAATATTTAATAGAAATTATCTCAAAAACGGTTGCGATATTTATCAGGTATACTTTTTTAAGCAAAAATATTGGTGAATAACAATTCTCTACCAAAATTATAATATACGAAGGTAAAAAGAAGTGATTACACTTTGAACTTAAGTAAAAGGCTGCAGGTGGCTCCTCTACATTTTACGACAAAAATTTAGCACATTTCTCTATACAATTTTTATATAATATATTAATAAAATATTTAAAAATAACCAAAATAAAAAATGACACCCTGTATCTTGCAAACGATTAACTTTTAACAGTAAGTTGCGTTAGATCATTTAAATTTGTGCTAATGAATTTGTAGCAGCATTTTATACAGATCTTTTAAAAACACTCTGTATCCTATTTCTAAAGTTAAAACTCTAGTTATAAGAAAATTGTTTTAACTTTTTTTTATCTTTGGACAAACCACGAAGGCTAAAAGCCTAAATACTAACGTACCGTGAGTGTCTTAAGCGAGGTAAGAGGGAGTTTGTTGACACGGGACTTAAATACTTGAAGATTTGGGGGAAAGGAAAAACCTCCGCGGGCAGCAGGTTCCACAACCTAGAAACTCTAAGGATAAAAGAACGAACAAAGTGGGAAGTTCGGGGCCTGTCCAGTTGGACCGTATAGAGATACATACGCGCGGAACCACGAGTTTCTCTGTTGGGAACCGTAAGTGGAGGAACTATACTGGACAATCCTTCAGCGCAGAAGCCATGGAAGTACGTAAGGATCATTAATGAGACAAATAGCTCTTCTTTGAATAGAATCAAGAATGCTTAGGCATCGTTCAACAACTAAAGACTTTAGTTGTTGAACGATGGCTTAGGTTGTGGGGGACGCCATGCCCCAGGTATGAGAACAATATTCCAAGGGAGGTCGGATTTGGGACACATATAAAGTGTATAAATTAGAAGGGGAAAAATACTTTTTGGCTCGAAAGAGAAATCCAAGCTTTTTGAAGCTGCCGTGGCTATAGATACAATGTGTTTATGCCAGTTAAGGTTACTTTCAAATGTGACGCCCACAAGATTAAAGGTGTCTTTGCTCTGTAAAACTTGGCCGCTCATAAGCAAAGGATGTGTATTTGATGACTCTTTTCGCGACAAGGAACATGATTGTGTTTTGGATGCATTAAAATGGACGAGACTTTTAGCGCCCAATCCAATATTAAATTAAGATCCTGCGAAAGAGATATCTGCATCGCTCTGCGTTTGTTTTCCAAGTCAGGTTTAGTAATGGGTTTAGGAACCTGAAAACTGGAGTGAAGGGTACTATCGTCGGCGAAACTATGAATGGAATTAGTTGTGGACGAGAGAAGGTCGTTGATGTGAAGAAGAAACAATGTTGGTGCCAGAACTGAACCCTGAGGGACTCCAGCATTTACTTGGTGAAAGCATGAAGAATGGCCGTCCACAATAACTGATAACATGACGATCAGATAGATAACTAGAGAGCCAAGTACAGAGTTTAGTTGAAAGACCATAGGAGGGAAGTTTATTAAGAAGTGCGGCATGCCAGACCTGGTCAAAAGCCTAATTAAAACTTCCATTTAAATCAAATTTATACAACCGGGCCTAAAAGAACCAACATATTGCCAAATTATTGCTATTGTTTTTACTGGTTCCTTTTTTTAATTAAATTTAAAATATATTTTAAATTAAAAGAAATAGTTTTTTTTAAATTTAGGTCTGAATAATTTAATAACGACCTAAAACAACGACTAAATTTTAATTAAATTCAAAGTTTTATAAGTAATTAGGTTATTAACAGAAACGTCTTATTAAACCAGTATAATTCTGCGAGATCCTCAGTTAATTAAAAAGATTTAACAAACGCTACGTTGTACTTAAAAATTAAATTTACTCTTAATAATAAAGATGCAAATTGGGTTTTTTTAACGCCTGGTTAAGAAATTTGACACGATACATTAGATACTTGAAAGTAAGAATATAACAATTTTTTTTGGGACAGAAGCGTTGATGGGATTTTTAAACTATATTATTTAAATTATTTTTTTGTTTAAACAGGGTGTCAAGTAACTCAACCGACAAACATCAAGGGGTGATTCTACAATAAAAAATAAGAAAAAAACTTTATATGAACATTTATCCTAAACGTCTTAGTTTTTAAACTACAGGGTGTTAAAATTTTTAAAAATTGTGTTTTTTTATAACTTTTACACCAAATAAAATATTTAAAAAAATGGAAGACATCTCCTATCATTTAAAAAGACATTTTTTGACATAAAACAAAATAATAAACCTGTAGCAGTGTCGTCCATAAGAGGTTTATTGTAAATAATTTTTAAGAAAAAGTAGTACGCTACTGCATTTTTCTAAAATAAAAATATTTTTTGAATACTCATTTAGTTTAGAACAAATTTGATCCCTTGACTTTTTTCTTCGATGACGGTTTTCGCGTAAATAAATAAAAACCACTTTTTGACATGGTCAAATCCCTATCTAATTAATAAGAATAAACAACCAAGGGGTATTTATTACTGTAGAATTTAATATTAGCAATAAGAATTGACCATGTCAAAAAATGTCCTATTTTTTTATGCGAAAACCGTTTACCAAAAGTAAAAAGTCATGAGGTCAAATTTGCTCTAATCTAAAAGAGGATTCAAAAAATAGTTTTTTAGAAAAATGAAGTGGCGTACCATTTTTGTCTTAAAAATATGTATTCTTTACCCCGGACGACACTGGTAAAAATTATTTTTTCTGGTATGTCAAAAAATGTCTTCTGATGCATTGAAAACATGATCCAAATTTTTAAAAATATCTTAATTGGTAGAAAAGCTATATTGAAAAAAATATATATATTTTTTTAAATTTTTACACCCCTCAGTACAAAAACTAAGACATTTAGGACATATGTTCATATGAAGATTTTTCTGATTTTTATTGTAGAATCACCCGTTAAAGATTGTCGGTTGAGTTACTGGACTGTATATGTTAATCAACTTTTTTGAAATATTTAGTTATATTAAAAAATTGGTCATTAATTTTTTATTTGTAATCTGCAATTAGCAGAGCACTTTAAATAGTTTAAATAATAAAACCAGACAAATTTACATTAGGTACGTATGTACACAAAATTCGAACCCAAAACAACCAGGATCAAAAAGTAGAGTCACTACCAACAGAGCTAACTAACTTGTTGATCATTAAGCCAGCACAGTGGCGACGCTAGCTTTTGGTTTTGGGGTGGCCAAGTGGGGGCCATCCAAGTTTTAGAAGCTAATCCTTTATTTGTACCTTTTTTAAATTTTATTGACAAATCCTAAAAAGGAAAGTGACATAAGTCCAAATAATATAATTTTTTGATTGAAATGTTACAGACAGCCATGCAATACTGTCACATTGGGGTTAGTTCTGGTTTGTTAAATCTTTTATTTTTAATTACCTAATAAAAAAATAACTTACCAGAACTAACCATTACCCTCATGACCCTCCCCATGTCAATCAATCAAATTACACGTCTTTGTGCTTTTTACTGTAGTCTTTCTTTCAGTTCGGTGCAAGGAGAAAATTTTGTTAAAGGACATATTAGCAATTTGTAATCTGCCCTAGTATTATTATAATATTTGTTTATCGTTACACCAATAGGTGGCGCTAGTACTCATAGAACAAACATCCCTGATATTTGAGCACATAGTAGTCCAGTACCTCATGCGATCCTGACTTGGTTTTTATGGAACGACCGCAGAAGTGTACTCTTTCAAATTACAAAATATTTTTTAAAATCGGTCCATAATCGTATCGCGTAACATACACACACACACACAAAAAATTGAAAACCTCCTCGATTTTGAAGGCGATTAAAAAATCCCTTATTGTTCCTTCTGAAAAAGTTGTTTTTTTGTGACACTTTTCTTCCGGATGAGCGATATGTATTTTCCACAAGCAAAATTTGTTATCAAGGATAAATTATTTCTAAAAAATTATTTTTCAAATCCATTTGTGCTTTTTAAGACCCTATCCGTGTATACTTTCATCTCCTTTTTGTTAAAAATAATTATATTTGGGGTTTCTCTTTGTAACCATATTTTTGTAAGACTTAAGTTAATTATAAATTCGTCTTCCGTACTTTACACTCTACCGAATTCTGCGGCATCGCAATTAGGACTGCTTCACAAAAGAACGTCCAAATTAACCTCCAGCAGCGACAAAATTCAGTTATGCATCTCCGTTAGTTTTCAGGTTTTGTGTATATAATCAGTGACAAAATATTTTTGATGTCGACAAAAATGTGAAAAATAATAATAAAAAAAAAACAAAATTCTCCAATTATAAACTTTTAATATCAAAAACAATACCTAGTTAATAACTATTAGTCCAAAAGCCCGTAAGCGGCAGACCTTTGTCCTTTGTACAAGCACACAATATTATTTAATTAATAATTAAGGTAGTACTACCGGTGTAAGAATTAATGTTCAGGAAATGATGAAACTAAGCATACTGGGACTTTATACTAAGAATATCAACCAGTTAAATTTTTAAATGTCTACAGAAAACTGAGAGAAAGTTGTAACAGTGCAGTTTGCGAATTTAATTACAACAGCTTTCCTAGCGTATTATTTTATTTTATTTGTTACTTCTAGCGCCGTCTAGTGCGCAGTGACTTAATTATCGCAAATTAAGCTAAAAGGTTCCTGTGGCCTAGAACCTTCTGTGAGCCTGAAAATCGTTTCATTAGAGGACGGTGTACCCTGTGGCGGTACCCTGGTTTTGTTCTTCGAGCATATACTTACTGGGGGCTTCGCTAGCTGTTAGTGTTAACCTTTACAAATGAGATTTTTGTGACCGGTTAATATTTTTGTGGTATATGAACCTTTCTCGAGACCATGGTTTTGATGGAAGCAGCGACATTTCACATGTCTCTTTAAATCTTTGGCCTGTGATAACCGTCAGGTTTCGAGTACATTTTAGAGTCGACACGCCGAAATTCGCCTGAGTGGTTCGACAAAGTGTCAAATTTTGGTCGGACATTTAAAGACTTCAAATGACACTTTCTGTCTAACCGGAGCGACGAGTAGAAGGCAATTTTGTGATTTGATAAAAATTTCGATTAATCTCTGTTAAAAATCATGAATTCTTGTCCATCTTTAGCCTGAAAGGTATGTCTTTTTCTATGCTTATATTTTGCGTTAGTATTTTTGCATAATTCACCTTTTTCTTGGAATGTCGAAACTTAACCTCAAAAACACGTTGTCTTTGAATTGATTTTAATAATTTGATCTTGTTTTAGATAAGCCCGGTTCATTCTTCCTTCTATTCTTCTATCTTCTATCTTCTATTTTCTCTACCTATTTCCTTCGCTTCCTTCGTTAACATTTGGAAAGGAAGCCAGATTTTAAGTGCCTGCTTATTGTGAGGCATGCCATAACCTACCGTACGAGCTGCCCCCTCTTTATGATCTACCAGTGAATGCCACTTATCTGAATCCCGAGTTGTAGGTCCCAGCCTGTAACCAGTGAGAATCCCACACCAACATCCAGTGGACCTTTTAAAGAGGATTTCATATAAGTTGACTACACATATTTAAAAACTTTATAGTACACCGTTTAATATCGATTCATCTAAAGCAACACATTGCACCTTGAACAAAAAGAACAAAATAGTAAACTAACATTAACTTATATACTTAATTTTTTGATTTAAATTGGTTATATTTGTAAAGCGGTGTAATAATGTTTGCAAACGTTAAGCGCTAGAGTTTTTTTTTACTGATTAACACCCATATTTTTTTTTAATCAAGTTTAAGTGAGAATTTATCTTAAATAAAGAACACGCTTACTTTATACGTTGTTTTGTTTTAGTTTACCTAGAGGAACTATCCTTCTGTAGTTTACCACCACTATTCTATAGCTTTAGGTGGCGCCCATATATAAGTACCTTTTTTTGGTAAACTATAATAGGAGGCCTTTCAAATTATCAACTTAATAATTTTCTGGTACTGATACAAGAGTTAAAGGAATGTTTAGGTTACTCAATCCACGACCCACGTGCCCCGACTGACATTGAGCTAGTTAGAAGGTATTTTGCCTTAAAACAAAGGCTAATTAAACATCTTTAATTAGTCAATCTAAAAATGTACTTTAGCCCAATTAAGTTACATTATAAAGTGATAAATATTTTAAAATAATTGCTTTTATTATTGATCCTTATGGAAAATCGCAGATTTTATTTTACTTTAAAAAAACTGATGTTCATATTTCAAGAAAGTTGTATGAACGAAAGAAAAAACAATTCTGAACCTTTTGGCTAATTAAAATCCTACCTTTAGAGTTTATGATAGGAGTAATTAATAAATAATTGAGAAAATATACTATGTGACTGACATGTGGCAACGCCGCCGAAAGGTTATGTTAGGTTAGTGACTGTTTTGTCGTTTTAATGAAACATTTTTTGGTGATATGATAAAGGTGGTTAAGAGATTTTATTAGTAAATAAACATAACAATTTAAAACCGATTACTTGTTTTAAGATGCTTGTGCAGTAGATTTTTGCATATGAATTCTATTGTTTTTACGCAGCGTTGCCAAATATAAATACCACGGTAGTCAAATTACCTTAAGCACTCATTTGACGCTTGTGGTTTCGGTAGAACTACCTTAAAGCGCGGCCAGTGACTTTTTTCAGGTGGAACAAATTCAGTGAGCAACTAATAGTGCCTCGCTTTACAACGTGTTACATTTTCTATATTTTTTTTATCTTTGAACAAACCACGAAGGCTAAAAGCCTAAATACCAACGTACCATGGGTGTCTTAAGCGAGGTAAGAGGGAGTTTGTTGACACGGGACTTACATACTTGAAGATTTGGGGGAAGAAAAGACCTCCGCGGGCAGGAGGTTCCACAGCCTAGAAACTCTAGGGATAAAAGAACGAACGAACAAAGTGGGAAGTTCGGGGTCTGTCCAGTTGGACCGTATAGGGATGCATACGCGCGGAACCACGAGTTTCTCTGTTGGGAACCGCAAGTGGAGGAACTATACTGGAATTCTTCAGAGCAGAAGCCATGGAAGTACCTATAAAAAAGCGATAAATCCCCCACAGCTCGACGATGTGCAAGAGAGGGAAGCCTTTCTGTAAGTGAAGGATCATTAATGAGACGAATAGCTCTTCTTTGAATAGAATCAAGAATGCTTAGGGTTGTGGGGGACGCCAGGTTCCAGATATGAGAACAATATTCCAAGGGAGGTCGGATTTGGGACACATATAAAGTGTATAAATTAGAAGGGGAAAAATACTTTTTGGCTCGAAAGAGAAATCCAAGCTTTTTGAAGCTGCCGTGGCTATAGATACAATGTGTTTATGTCAGTTAAGGTTACTTTCAAATGTGACGCCCACAAGATTAAAGGTGTCTTTGCTCTGTAAAACTTGGCCGCTCATAAGTAGAGGATGAGTATTTGATGACTATTTTCGCGACAAGGAACATGATTGTGTTTTGGATGCATTAAAATGGACGAGATTTTTAGCGCCCCAATCCAATATTAAATTAAGATTCTGTGAAAGAGATATCTGCATCGCTCTGCGTTTGTTTTCCAAGTCAGGTTTAGTAATTGGTTTAGGAACCTGAAAACTGGAGTGAAGGGTACTATCGTCGGCGAAACTATGAATGGAATTAGTTGTGGACGAGAGAAGGTCGTTGATGTGAAGAAGAAACAATGTTGGTGCCAGAACTGAGCCCTGAGGGACTCCAGCATTTACTTGGTGAAAGCATGAAGAATGGCCGTCCACAATAACTGATATACGACGATCAGATAGATAACTAGAGAGAGTACAGAGTTTAGTTGAAAGACCATAGGAAGGAAGTTTATTAAGAAGTGCGGCATGCCAGAGCTAGTCAAAAGCTTTGGATATATCAAGAGCAACGACCTGGGACTCACCTAGAAACTCAAGAGACTTATTCCAGCAGTGTGATACGAAGGAAAGAAGATCTGCTGTAGATCTTTTGTGGCGAAATCCATACTGCCTGTCATGCAAAATTTTATGTTTTTCTAAGTACTTAAGAATTTGTGAATTAATGAATATTTTTACCGGTTTAAAGTACTTGTTTTCTTTTTCATCTGTCTTTGCTGGTCTGGTTGAGTTCTAACTAATCAAAGCTAACCTTTTTGTTCCATGGTTTTAGTTCCAGAGTGTGTTTCGACGTTTCTATATTATTTCAAATCGTTTTTCATGTTCAAAGCAACATTTATTTTACATTGTAATATTTCTTGCACAGTTGAACCCTTTCTTACTTTACATATTACACGTTAAAAAAACCAAACAAAATTTAAGAAGCAAACAAGTTTGTGAGAATATGCCTATATTTTACAATAAGACCTTGCGCCTTCGCCAAAGATACACGAAAGCAAAAAACAATATGATGCAATGCGATGCAGGCAACCGCATAATACAATGTATTCACTTATTGTATTTAGGATTGCCTGCTTAGAGGCGAATTTAGTTTGCTAAATGTGTTTGACCTAGTCACGACTGCGCAATTACTGCGCACGATAATTGCCCTTATAAGGTGCGTCGGCGTGGTCATACCTGAGTAGATAAACAAATAAATTAAATAACTTAATCTAATTGCTTTTAACTTTTTAATTTTTAAACTAAGTAAACAAGAGTACTTAAATCTCGCGACAAGCATATAATTGTGTAAGGACGTTATATTTTTATGGTAAAATTTTAAAGAAAAATTTATTTTATTTCTTTTAGTGCATTTAAATAAAAACTTGTTTTAAAAATAGTTTTTTAATCAAGATAAGTTTTTAAACTATTTTAAATCTGTAGTTTTAATATAAACTATTATATCGAAACTAAGTTAAAACAGTTAATGCAAAATCTTTTGTATGTAATAATTAATGTTTTACAAGTTGTTTGCCTCCATCGTCCAGCTTAGCGGAAACAGATGCAATGCAATTTTATACTATAAAGCGTTAAAACAGTTTAAATTGCTTTTCTAACGTCAGAGAGTTGATTTATAAGCAAAATTTTAAATATTCCCCATTAAAATTTAATTTTTGCTACTTAGCAAAAATGCGTTTAATAACCTAATATTACTCTACAAAAATTTAATAAAAATAACATTACCTCATAAAACAAAAAAGTATTAGACAGAGATATGCAGTGGTGCAACTAGCCGGATATTTTTGTGGGGCTTAACGCCCAGATTTTTATTGTACAGGGTAGGCCTTAACTGTATGAGCAGATTCAATATCCAATAAAACAAACGTTACAAAACTTACACATTTTATTGATATTATTTTAAACTACAAATAATGTAAATGTGTATGATCTAACAATTGTGTAATCTAAGTGACGTCGCTAACGTTGACATTCTTAATCCGGAGTAGCATAATCTTTATTCTCCTTAGCTTGTTACTGGGCCCCCGTACAAGTCAAACTCTAAAATAAAAAACATACTTCTTTTTAAAAATGACCTCTAAAAAGTTAAAGAGCAAAAAACAAGTCCTCACCTACTACAAAAAGTCTATAGATACGTTTTTATTCCGCGCGTGCCCCCAATCACTCCGGGCCCCGGAACTAGTATAATTGCTCCATATTTTTTCGAAAACGAAAGAGTAGTTTGCCGTGACCGTGAGAGCTGATAACTATTCTGAGATGCTACAGGAATTTTTAGTCCCAACTCTTCAACAATATGAAGAACATACTGCTACAACCTGGTTTTAACAAGATGGAGCCACCTACTACACTGCCACAGTATCCATAGATTTGTTGAAATAAGGTTTGGCCACACATAACCGCACCGAGCCCACTGATCTCGATGGATTGCCAATGTTATAACCTGCGCGAAACGAAAGTTATATTTTATGGGCGAATAAACTAGTTTGTGCGCAAGTAAGTTAAGGGTAAACGCACCTGGCGCCAAACAAACTATCCGCATTATCGGAAAGAAGTTGTCGACGGCGTCCTGGTTTTCTGTTCGAAGTACGGTAGCTCATGAGCGTCACGGTCAGACCGCGGACGAAGGTTACGGCGTGCCGGTGTTTGTATTTTGCCACGGCTTTTAAGTGTGCATGTTCATCCTCCCATTCATTTGTTTACTGCGCGAGGTCGTAAAAATCCGAAAAATGCTTCTTGCCACTGCGGATCTAAATGTAGGTTATTTATGACCGAGCCCGATTATACAGTTATAGAGATAAGTGGGGCAAATTTATTCGAAAAATGTAAAAGCACTTTTTATGCCCTTAAAAATATAAAAAGCATTTTTGTCAAGCTAAGTCTATTGTTTTATGTATGTATATATCTTTATTTAAATAAAACAGATTTTCGTATTTATCCCTCTTCTCTTTCACCCAAACTTTAAGTGTAGATTGGGTGAAAGTCTGGCCACACATAACCGCACCGATGTCCCACAAGACCCACACCGTAGTATAACTGTGTCTCATACGGTCTAGGTATTGCTAAAACATGCCCAGCAAATGAAATCATACGTGGATCGGATAGCACCGATATTCCTCGAACCAAGTTTTGTCACCTTTAATTTCAGTTCATTACGTAAAACAAAAGTTCGTGGTTAAAGGTTAGTCGTTGGAAAGAAACAATACAAGAAATAGCTATTTACGTTACTAGACCGGAAAATGGTATTTTACGGGTCGACGAAAAACATTTACTGTTTTTTACTGTAGTTTTGAGGAGACCCGTAAAAATTATTTCCGGTCGAGTATCGTACATAATTTTTTTAATTGACCGGAAAAAAACTATGTAAATTTTTAGTGTTATAAATAATTAAGTGAATAGGAACTACAAACGAAAACGAATTATAATAATATTAGTGGGCAATAAATTGAAAGTCACCTTGGACGCTGCTTCAATTATTTCATCTGGATTTTCCATGTCTGACTACATTTTGGCAAAATGATGCTTTCTTTACTTTACAATATCTTGAACTGTCAAATAGTAACAATTGAACTCTGACAATTTTTGTCATGGCTAACAGGATTTTTTGATATCAGGGACCGGAAAGTAAATTAGAGACCGGAAAGTAAACTAGGGACCGGAAAGTAAATTAGTCCTGTAAAATAGCATTTTCCGCTTAAAAAATTGAGTGGAAAATTCAATTTTTCGGTCAATTAAAAAAAAGTAATTTAATAAGTGTAAAAAAGTGTAAAATTAATTTTATTGTTACATCTTGTGAATAATATGTTAGTAAAACTTACAAATACATTGTTATTTTTTGTTTTATAAGTTTTTTTTTAAATTAATTTTTTAAATTAATATTTCAATAAATAAAATAATGTTTGGTTACTTTTTAAAATTCGGTACAGGGTATGCGGTCGGGGACGGAGCGGTGATATGAAGCCTACGGCATTTGATTATAACGGTACATTTCAAAACTGAGTCACGGCGACGCTACGGTGCAGGACTTGGTGTGGTTATATGTGGTCAAACCTTAAAACTATGGTACCCTGTTTGTAAAGATTTAATTTATGATGAGAAGTAACATAAAGTGTGATAATAATTGACTTATATTACTGCAGTTTGATGAAATACAACATTTTTTCACCGCATTCCCCTTCATTTCACGAGGGAAACGCACGGCTACGGGCTCGTTGCGGTTATGTAAGACCCGACCTTAAATATTTCTTGGAAGACTCATTTCACGAAGGGGTGATATACAGTGGCCCCCTAGCAGCCCCAATCTTACTCCAAATGATTATTTTCTGTGAGATTACTTAAAATCATGGATCTACGAAGATAATCCAACCATATTAGACCAACTTAAACAAAACAATGTGAGGCAAATAAACGCATTTCGAGCAACTTGTCGCCAAGTTTTTGAAAATATGCAACTTTGGATTTAAGAATGTCAGCAACGTGAAGGACAACCTAATTTTAAGGCCATTAAAATTGACATGCTTTGTAGTTTCAAATAGTATCAATAAATATGTGTAAGTTTTGTAATGTTTTGTGAGGAAACGAAACTGTTCATAAAATGAATATTTCTGACTGACTGAAAATGTATGCCACTGACTTCTCTGCAAATTTTATATTTTATTTAGATTAAAGAAGTAAAAAATAAAGCCTTTTCAGCTCTTAATTTTCTTTGCCTATCTTTTACTTTAGTTTTTGAGAAAAAAACACTTCATTGCATATTCAAGAAATATAGGGACACTTTGCTTTTGAAAAATATTTTTTCAATTATTTTAAATATAAGTTAATTATTTAACATTAAAAAATAACCTAATTAAATACTGTAAATATTTAAATTAACGATTTTTTCCAACTTAATTACTTTTTTTATTTTTGGGTTCGCCAGGGATATAAAATTAGGCAAATTTCTCGAAAGTAAGCAAAATACTAAAACATTTTTGGACGTAAAATCTTTAGTTTTACCGGCCTAATCAAAACAAAATAAAAAACTTGCGGAAAAGTTAGTGGCGTACATTTTTTTCTCAAATATATTCGTTTAAGTAGTGCTTGTGACACCACTGAACTAAATAAATTTAATTAAAATAGAGCTTAATTAGCCTTTTTATGCTACAAATAACACCGCTAAATAATATTAAATAAGGCATATTTAGGAAATTACAAGAAAAAGTGTTTTTTTTAAGTTTAAATACTCTGTATCTGGAAAAGATGCATATCTAAACCTATGTTAATATAAATTTTTTTCATACTTCTAATAGTAGAATATTCCTCATATTTTTTAACAACACACTGTAATAATCTGTATATAAAGACAACAATAATTTTTAAGATTTCCCAATTCATTTGTTTTTTAATTAGAACAAATATTATTTAAGAAAAATCCCTTTTTCTTTGTAGAATTTGTCGGGGAATTTATTAGACACCCTGTATATTGCGCTTACTAATTTGGAAGATTATAATTTAATATAGAACTTTATGACTCAAAATACTTTCGGCAAAATGTAATGAAGTTTTATTCATATTTTCTACTCAGTTTATTTATTTTATCAAGAAATTCCTTTGATTCCTTATTCTTTATTAAAGTCAACCTACATTAAATATTTATATATCATTTCTTCAACACTATAATAACGCATGGTAAATTATTAGTTATAAAGCACAGTTTACTGTACAGGGTAATCAAACTTAAGTCGGCATTATTGCAAACTTATTTATAATTAAAGATGAATAAGTAAAGTTGTAGTATTTCTTTCCGCTGATTAACGTGCAACAGAAAAACAATTAAACTTCAGGTTTTGGATTTATTGCACAGAATGTTCTTTCTTTAAAAACAACACCCTGTATATTATATCGGCAATCAAAATATTTATTAAAAATATTTAAAGAAAGTTTACATGTAATACATCAAGTTTTTATTAGTTTCGAGAATATGACCATCCTTAGGAATAGTAAACTGGCGTTTTTTAATAAAACACCCGGTATATTGCATTGTCATTAAAAAGATATTTTAAGAGTTTTACGAAAATACCACATGTGATATGTCTATTTCTTTTAGTTTTGGAAATATGGCCATCTAAATTTGAAAAATATGTTAAATTTCCATTATGGACTTGTTTCTACAGCAGTTGAAAACCATTTGCAAACAGTGAGGCTTATGGGCAGGAGATAAAATCCGGCGGATGTTGTTTCGGTGCATGCTCTGACAGTTTGCAAATAGTTTTAACTGTTGAAGTAACAAACCTTATATCTACATCTTAAAGCTAAAAGTACTAATAACGGTCGTATTCAACAAGCTCTCAGCTTTATCAATGCCAAATAGCATTGGCACTAGCTGCTATCAGTCTGATAAGGTTAGTGAGAGCTTGGTGAATACGACTGTTAGTTTAGAATTTGGGTTATAATTGATATCACATCCACTCTTTTCTAGATTTGAATGGCCATATTTTCAAAACTATTTAAGAAAGACATATTATATATGGTATTTTCCTTAAGATCTTTAAAGAACCCATTTAATGGTGATGCCTTAAAAATGCCAGTTTACAAATAAGTTCCTGAGAATGGCTATATTTCCAAATTTCCAAAACTATTATTAATTGGATATATCCTATGTATTTTTTATAGATCTTTGATAGATCTTTTAAATAGCAATATAATACAAAGGGTGTTTTATTTAAAACAAAAACATTTTTTGCAATAAATCGAAAACCCGATGTTTAATGGTTTTTTATTGGTAGTGTGTTAATTAGCGGAAAAAATACTATAACTTTTAGTTAGCAATAGTGTGGATTTATGTTTGATCACCCTGTATACACGAAATTAATGAAAAAATTTTACTTGCTTTTTGTCAATTTAAATCAGATCTAATAAGGCTTTTTATTTTAAACTTTTCTAGTTAAAGGTACAGCTTAGTGTTTAGGTCGAGAAGTGAATTTATTTTTTGCTTTCTAATTAAAAGTTGGTACGGATCCGGAGGAATTTAATTAAGCAGTGACGTGCCTTATCATGTTATAATTATAATTAAAATTTAGAAAAAAAATCTACAAAATTAATCTGACTTAATAGTTAATCTGCGATTCAGGTTACGAAGTAATTTGGTCAAATAGCTAATGAAAATGGGTATCTAGTTAGCCAGTTAGCCTGAAAACATTGATTATTTTTTTTCCTTATTATATCAAAAATATTGTTGAAAATGACATTAAAAAATCTTGTAAAAGCCACAGCCCTTAATAATAATAATAAAAGGTTCCGCAAGATAAATTTTAATTTCCCATATGGAACATGGAATTTTTTTAGTTTAGAATGTTATACCTCTTTAATGATTCATATAAAAGGCTAAACCATATCAGTTTCCTGCATAAAAAGTTGAACGCTATACAATTTTTTTAATAAACCTTTTTAATAAACCAACGCGTTTCGAAATAATTCAACTTAAGATAATATTTTTTTCATTTGTTTCCAATTTTTTGACAAAACTATTAAGATTATCAAAAAATGTGTTCATTTTTTTGTTTTACATATGCTTTGATTTAACTGAACAACAAGGAAAAATGCTCGGACACGTTAATTTTTGATTTTAGAGGAAAACATTTTTTGCCACTTTCACTCCCTCTAGCAGGGATGAGATTCACCTCCAAAATATTAAACAAAAGGAGGGGTCGACTGATACATTATTGTAAAGGTCTCTAAACCCTGATTACAACTGCCAAGTTTGAAGTCTCTGCTATTATTTTCGTTGATATGACAGCTTTTTTAAAATCTTAGTTAGTTTCCCATTTCACGTATAATGTTCCTTGTCCGGTCTCCGGAGTCTAAAATTGAAGGGGAAAAGTGTCTAACAAATGTAAGACATATTATTTATTTAGTTCCTAGCCGATGGCTAGCCGCTATAACTTTTTTTTTAGTTTAAAATATAAAAATAAAATTTGCTCCGTAAGTAAATAACAAAAATGTGCATTTTTACAAATTCATTAATTTGCTTATTACTTCTGAGGTAGCCAGACACGACCCGGATTTTATTATTTTAAATTCGGTACTTAGTAATTTGAATAGAAAATGACAGTCCAGATACAATGACAGTTCACTTACATATTTTACATACATATGTTTTGATTTAACTGAACAACAAGGAAAAATGCTCGGACACGTTAATTTTTGATTTTAGAGGAAAACATTTTTTGCCACTTTCACTCCCTGAGCTGCAAATATTAAACAAAAGGAGGGGTCGACTGATACATTATTGTAAAGGTCTCTAAACCCTGATTACAACTGCCAAGTTTGAAGTCTCTGCTTTTATTTTCGTTGATATGACAGCTTTTTTAAAATCTTAGTTAGTTTCCCATTTCACGTAAAATGTTCCTTGTCCGGTCTCTGGAGTCTAAAATTGAAGGAGAAAACTGTCTAACAAATGTAAGACATATTATTTATTTAATTCCTAGCCGATGGCTAGCCGCTAAAACTTTTTTTAGTTTAAAATATAAAAATAAAATTTGCTTCGTAAGTAAATTACAAAAATGTGCATTTTTACAAATTCATTAATTTGCTTATTACTTCTGAGGTAGCCAGACACGACCCGGATTTTATTATTTTAAATTCAGTACTTAGTAATTTGAATAGAAAATGACAGTCCAGATACAATGACAGTTCACTTACATATTTTACATACATAGCACTTCAAATTAAAAATTAGGAATAAAAATTACTGAGATGTCAGAAAGAAGCAACTGTAGTGTAATTTTATTCGGAATGTCATTTTTATTTAATTGAGTCAAAACTGACTATAGTAGGGAGCCCACGATGCTTAATGAGGATTTCCTTGAGCGTCATAAAGACCTATTTGGTGGCAAAGCGTAAATAATATGAAAAAATATTCTATAATGTATACCTTTTTATCAGTTGGGAAGCGGTATAGATTTTTAAATATGTCAAAAAAATACTGTTATTAATTTTGCCGGTGGAAATCTATCGTATCGTATCGTATTATATATTTTTCGTATTCGTTTCATTATTTTCTTTAAAATAAAACAAAAAGTCACGCTTGAGAATGTCCAAATGTCACTCTCAAATTGTCAGATTAGTGGAATATACACTGTTTAGCGTGTCATTAACTCACCACATTCTAATCTGATGCATTCGAAAATGTCTGATGGATATATATACAGGGTGTTCATTTAAAAACTTTCCACTCAAGTTATCTTCGAAACGAGACAGATTTGAGAAAATCGCCAGAAACATGTCAAGATATTTATTGAGGGGAACGTTTTTACAAAAATTGGACGGCACCTCTTTAACCCTTAACCACCAGGGCCACTACCCCAAAATTCTTAAAGGGAGAAGGCGGGTCGAGTGATAAATCATTTTAAAGCTCCTGACGAGTACTTTATAACCCTAGAATATGAAGTCAATATCTTCACCTATTACAAAATGGCGCTACTTTAAAAATTACCTAAATACCTGATTTGGATAGCCATATTTTCGAAACTAATAAAGTTAGATGTACTTAATGTGGTAATATTCTTAAAGCTCATTTAAAGATCTTTTTAATGGTAAAATAATATACAGGTTTCGTAAATAAAAAAATATGTACTTATTCTTCTACCCTGTATATTACTACCAGTATCACCATTAAAAAGACCTTTAAAAGAGCTTTAAGAAAACACCACATTAGGTACATCTATTATAGGTCAATTATTTAAAGTAACCCCCATTTTGTAATAGGTGAAGATATTGACTTCATATTCTTGGGTTATAAAGTACTGTCAGAGCTTTAAAATGATGCATCACTCGACCCGCCTTCTCATTTAATAATTTTGGGGTGGTGGCCCTGGTGGTTAAGGAGCTAAGGGCGCCGTCAATTTTTTGTAAAAACGTTCCCATCTCAATAAATATCTTGACGTGTTTCGGCGATTTTCTCAAATCTGCCTCGTTTCGAAGATAACTTGAGTGGAAAGATTTTAAATGAACACCCTGTATAATTTTTATGATCGGCCATGTATACAGGGCTCATCTTTGATGGAGGTACTTAACCTGGTACAAGGTATCATCCGGTATATTAATCTGCCGCGCTGTAGTAAATCCCGAACTCCCCTTTTGGGCTCAATTACCACAAGGTGTCTTATTTAAAATAAGAAAGTTAAAGTTGTTTTCGGATAAATCGAAAGTAATAGAAAATTTGTAAAAAAATGCATCTTTATGAGTTATTTCTATTTGCCAAATTCTATTTTTAATATTCTAAACTATTAAAAAGTTCTAGTGGTGCGCCTCTGACTAAAAATCCCTGTATTCAGGGTTAATTTTCATAAAAACTACTTAAACGATTAAAAAAGAAAAAAATAAAAACTGTAAATGAGAAACTTTAAACCCCTTTATAATGAGGTATCAGCTTTGTTCGCGGGTTCGATTCTGAACCGGTTCTGGGACTATTTGCATGCGCAGTGAAAAAAGCAGCGTTCGCGGTTGGTAAAATCCTGAATTTTAAGTAACAGTTCTGTGTTCGCGGGTGACAATGGAATCAGTTCGTTACCGGTTCGTAACCTGATTAGCAGTCCTGGGATTTTTGTTGGAACTAAAAGTTCCGTTCGGAATTTCATGCGCATTGTCGACATGGTCAGCTGTTTTCTGTTTTTGTGGTACAGAAATAAACCGTTGTATTACAGTTTATTTGTTTCTGCCACTTTTATGCGGGTTAATATACCTGTTGAATATTTTTTTTTACATTTTTGTGATTCTAAGCGTATATAAACAAAGGATTTTTAATTGTATTCCGTATGAATGTATGTAAGCAATAAAATAAATATTTAATTAAAAAATATAGACAATATTACAAGATTTTACCATTTCTTGTTGTTTGAATTTTATCTTTAGTTAAATACACATATTTATGTTAAAAACGAGAGGAAGCAGGGAATCCCTCGTCTTCCGCCGAGAGACCTCGAGTGGCTTTCGACAGTATAACAATTTACCTTTTTGTTTGAATTTAATTTTTTTGTGTAGTATCCAATTTAACCATGAAAAATCCTAACCAAAAGGCTATGTTAGAATACATCCTCAGCTGAATAGAAAATCGTTCGCGGTAAATAAAAATTCCGAACTAATAAATAACTGGACATGCGCTAAACAATTCTAAACCAGTTCGGTTCTGGTTCAGAATCGGTTCATTACTTGACGTTTGGGTTGGTGAAGGGAGGGGATAACCCTGAACAAGTAAAGTTTTATACAAAAATGTGTCCGAGCGCGTTAGATTAAGATAGGTTAAGTTATTTACATGCCAAAAAGTATGTATATTTCACGAATCTGACAATTTAAGAGTGACGTAAAGAAAACGAGGAGTTACAAGGTTGTAAAAAAACGTCATTTTGACATTCCTGACCTGGGCTTTTTTTATTTTAAAGAAAATATTTTAAGGAGAACAATAGTTATTTTTGTATCAAGGGCGTAAAATAGAACTTTTACACCCGCGGCGGAAAGTTGGGGGCGTAAAAGTGCTTTACGCCAGAGGTGCAAATAATATTTTTTGTACGACTGAAATCAATATACAAGCATAGTAGTTGGGAGAAAATTTTCCAGCTTTTAATGTTTCAAGCTGTAATCAGTATACTTTTAAAACATGTTTAATTAAATAAATTTTTGTTTTACCAAAAAAGGGGCATAATTTAATTCAATTATTGTTTTTCAAATTTATAAATGCGGCCGTTTTTAATACTTTTTACCCTAGGGCGTAAAATGCTATTTTACGCCCTTATTTAAATATGCGGCCGTTTTTGTTTTTTCCCTAGGGCGTAAAAGTGCAATTTTACGCCCGGTCGTACAAAAAGATATACAGGGTGTTATTTAATAAGTGTCCGATATTTCAGAGAGTGATTTTTCAAGTATTTTTAAGGTAAAAGTTCCTATGAATGTGTGGTCTAAGATGCTTCGTTTCAAGATACAGGGTGTCAAAGTTTTATTTTATTTATGTTTTTCTGCATAATTTCCTAAATAATGCCGATTTCCGAACGAAAATTGGTACCTGGGGGTTTTTTGACATGAGAAATTTGAATTTGTTCTTAATTTAGCTCTTACTTGTAGAGGGCGCTAGCCACATGTATATTCTCACTTTCAAAGGCTCATTACTTTTTGTACAACCCTGTATTTACATTTTTGTTAAAGAAATGGATTCCTTAGTCATTTTACGTAAAAAGGTACTCTTATTAGATGACGCTAGGAGCAACCGTTTTCGAAATATTTTAGTTTAAAATAATCGATGCATACGCTTAGTAATAAATATGCTAAGTAAAGACCGCCGAAAATGACGGTTTTATCAAGTAGCGGTCTTTACTTAGCATATATATTTATTACTAAGCGTATGCATCGATTATTTTAAACTAAAATATTTCGAAAACGGTTGCTCCTAGCGTCATCTAATAAGAGTACCTTTTTACGTAAAATGACTAAGGAATCCATTTCTTTTAACAAAAATGTAAATACAGGGTTGTACAAAAGTCATGAGCCTTTGAAAGTGAGAATATACATGTGGCTAGCGCCCCTACAAGTAAGAGCTAAATTAAGAACAAATTCAAATTTCTCATGTCAAAACCCCCAGGTACCAATTTTCGTTCGGAAATCGGCATTATTTAGGAAATTATGCAGAAAACATAAATAAAAATAAAACTTTGACACCCTGTATCTTGAAAGCGAAGCATCTTAGACCACACGTTCATAGGAACTTTTTACCTTAAAAATACTTGAAAAATCACTCTCTGAAATATCGGACACTTATTAAATAACACCCTGTATAATACTGAAACATTTCCGGAAGCCGAAATAATATCAGTATTTTTTGACCCATTTAAAAATCTATAGCCGCTTTTCCCAGCAATAAAAGGTATCCAATATACAGTGTGTCCAAGATAAGGATCTTAAGCATGGGAATCTTAGTACCTATTGGAGATACAACTTAGGCTAAATAAGGAAAAGTTGTGTTTATTAAAGCTTATTTACATGCCGTTTAAAAACTTGCAAAGTTTTCATGGCCTGCTGAGATATTTGGCAAAAACCAAAATTTGTCTATATGGATTTTATTTTTTCAGACTTTGTTTAAAGAGATATAAAAAAAATAACACTTTTTCATTGGCACTTTTTAGCTACTACATGATGGTATTTTTTAGATTTTATACCCGACGTTTCGTTTTCAAGAAACCATCATCAACTTTAATTTTTTATATGGCTCGAAAAAAAGTACACCCTGTATCTGATCCCATTTTTTATTACAAATTCAACAATGTATCACATGTCATATTTTAATTTTTAGTTAAAAGAAAATTTAGATTTTTATATTTTTTTTGGGAAGGCCTTGCAAACAAATGCTTGGACGGTTAATACCGGTTACCGTATCTCTGACATAATTTAATAATATTATAAAATAGTATTTGTCGAGTTGTTGTTTTCAGATCAATTGTTCTTATTGTTACTGTTGTCTTTATTATTGTTTATTGGTGAATAGTTACTATATATTGTGTTATTATCGTCGAATATGCCGGCTGTCAATTATAGCCATGAAGAAAATTTTAACATGCTAACGTTCTATATTTTGTGCCACAAAAATACTGTAAATACAGCGGCAATGTATCTTTATACATATCCAGAAAGAAGACAGCCATGTAATTCCATTTTCTTATCGCTGGCTTGAAATTTAAAAAGCCAGTTTTATCTCGAAATAAGGAATCTTTAGAGGAAACCACAAATAATGTTTTACAAGCAGTTGTTGAGAACCCTGAGATATCAACTTGGCAAATTAAACAAAATGTAGGAGTATTCAAATCCACAGCTCAATTTCTTTTGCGTGAAAATAGATATCCCCTATAAATTTAAGATTTGCCAAGGACTTAAACCGGGAGATTTCGAACGCGCCGATATTTTTGCGAGTATATACACGCGAGTGTAAAAAAAATAATTTCTCTTCAAAAAAATATGGTCCCACGAAAATATGGTCACTAGAGATCAAGATCGTTTTGGGTTTTATAAGTGGTGTGGAATTTTAGGAACTAAAATACTATTTACCATAATTCATTAAGTGCAGGAAATGATACTTTCATTTATTTTTGCAGCACAAAATGTAGCATGTTAGCATGTCAAACTTATCTTTATGGCTATAATGACCATCCTGCATATTCGACCGTAATAATACAATACGATATAAGATATTTACCAATAAACAATAATAGAAACAACAGTAACAATAGGAATAATTGCTCTAAAAACAACAACTCAACAAACAGGGTAATAACGACAAATACAATTTTATAATATTAAATAATGTTAGAGATACGGTAACAGGTATTAACGTCCAAGCATTTGTTTGCAAGGCCTACTTAAAAATATCTTTAAAAAAAAGAAAAATGCAATTTTTTTAACTAAAAATTAAAATATGACATGTGATACATCGTTGAATTTGTAATAAAAAAATGAGATCTGATACAGGGTGTACTTTTTTTCGAGCCATATAAAAAATAAAGTTGATGATGGTTTCTTGAAAACGAAACGTCGGGTATAAAATCTAAAAATACCATTATGTAGTAGCTAAAAAGTGCCAATAAAAAAGTGTTATTAGTTTTTAATATCTCTTCAAATAAAGTCAGGAAAAGATAAAATCGATATAGTCAAGTTTTTGCCAAACATCTCAGCAGGCCATCAAAAAATTTTCCAAGTTTTTAAACGGCATGTAAATAAGCTTTAAGAAACACAACTTTTTCCTAATTTAACCTAAGCTGTATCTCCCATAGGTACTGAGATTCCCATGCTTAGGATCCTTATCTTGGACACACTGTATAACATTTTTTCTTTTATCATCTAAGATTTCTAATCCAATAGGTCTCTATAACGCTCCAGTAAATGCGTGAGCTCACCAACTATAGAATACACAAGTTAATTATTATAGATCTATTATAGACGATCTACTTATTATTTTCCAAACAAATCTCTAATATTTTTTACTTTTATAACAAGCAGTAAACACCATTGGACTAATAACTAAAAGATCTTTTTAAATTAAAAAAGCCTCTGACAAAAAATGGCAATTAAAGTTTTGTTTTGCAAAAAATCGTTGAGGACTTTTGAATAAGGTTGAAGCATATTTTTTGCGGAAAGTTTCGCAACTTTTCATTAAAAATGCGAAAATTGGAAATGAAGTTGAATAACAAAAAAAAATAATGAAAATAAGCTTCAGAATTTTTAAAAGGCGAACGATATGAAACTTTAAAAGTAAATACTACGTTTGATAATAAGTCCCACTAGTTATTACTGCGGTAACTTTATATTTTTAACTTTTTTAAACAAAAAAATACCTTTTTACAAATTTCTTTTAAAGGTACACTGAGAAAAATATTTTATGAATAATTTGCAACGTGGGACGTTGACTATCTTTAGCCACAATTAGACGTGACTTAATTACAACTAACTTTTACAAAAGTTATGTGAAAAATATTTGAAAATTAACATTACTTATATGTGATATAACACTAAACTTTTAATACTGGTTTTAGAGTCTTATTATTATTACTCAGGTCGATGTGTTTTACCCACGCAGGTAGGCGTGAGTGTATGTGGCATAAACTGTACAGATTCTTAAACCTGACTAGGCGACCTAAGCACAATCGAAAATCACCTCTGGTCGACCAGAAAAAAAACATAACTGTGCAGTTACGTCGCTCCGGTTATCGAATAAAATTAAATTTTAGCCTTATTGACCCACAAAATAGCAATAATTTACTTTTGCTTCTTAAAGTGACCTAAATCTACCTAAATGCTTTAAGAACAATAAAGGTTTAACATTTTTTTTTAGTATTAAGGATCATTCAAGGAGGTTCAATTAATTTTTCCAATTTTTATCCTTCAAGTTTGTTGGTTAAGTTACTGGACAACTTGTAAATTTTTAAATTATTACATGTAGTTTTTCAATTACGGTAAAAAATTAAACGTGTTTTTTCAGAAAAATAAAATAAAAAATTGACACCAGAGTTAAGCCCGGAAAGTCGGCTCAACGTGTGAAAGGTCCTATAAGACTCCATACACTTCAATAGCGTCGGTCCGTCGCCCGGATTCCCGGCTTCCGCCAATGTGAAAAGGCAGTTTAATCACGTTACCTTTCATACTCTATATTTCCACCCAAAAATAAAACACCCTGTACAGGTATACCTGTCAGGTAAACCTGAGTGTATGTGTCCGGCTATAAAATCTGTCGTTTAATTTTGAACACTTACCTTTACACAACACCATGAAACAGTAGGTATTAAAAATTTAACTTACTTTTTAGCTTTTTTTATATTTTAATGGTTATACTTTAGCTTCTAGAGGCTATGATTTCCATGTATACCTAATGCATGGAAATATGGGTATTTCAACACCAAAATTACTGATGAAAATCACGCCCAAATTATCCCTAACTTTAGGAAAATTACAGACTAGACCTGAGAAAAGGCATTTTTTAGGAATATACATAATTTAACCAAAAAGAAATTCATATAATATATTAAAAAAAAACGTTTACAATAGACTTAACTTTATTTTATTGTTTTTAAAAGAACTCTTTTAGATACCTAAAATTTTTTTTAGTTGTTTTTTTACATTTTTTAATTAAGATTTCTTAATTTTTGTGCTTTAAACATTTGTTAACTTTTTTGTTAATTCCTAGATATGTTTAAATTTAGCTTTTTGTTGGTATGTTCTTTAGTAAACATACGTGGATAGAAGGAACAGTTTAAAAACGTAAATTCGGTGCTCTTTGAAAAGAAAAAAAAATCACAAAAAGTTTAAAGCAAATAAATCGGCAAGCTTGACTTCGCGGCCGCCTTTGCTATATTTCTTTTATAATATGCCGGTTGATGCAGCTGGTCATCGCACTATGGGATAGAAGTTAATTTTTTTGGTCAAAATTCTGAAACTTACCAATCTAACTTAAAATGAGGTGCTTTTTACTGGAAAAATATTATAAATTAATACAAATGCTTTTTGGAAACCTAAAACTTATTATATGATATTATAAATTTACACCCCCTTAACATTATTATTTTTTATTGTACAAAATAAACTAAAATCTCAGCTTGTTTGGTTAATTTGGTAGTATTCTAATTAGTAATCCGATGATTATTATCTCATATGATATACAGGTTACAACAATAGGTATGATTTTTTTAATGGAATACCCTAAATATTATATCACCACCAAAAAATCTTTTAAAATGCTTTAAAAAATACTACATTTGATGTGTTTTGATTAGTTTTGGAAATATGACCATCCAAATCTGAAAAATAATTTTAAATTATTCTTAGAAGCGTAATAGAGATACATTTTCCCAACTTTTTTATTTTTTAACGTTTAAAATAAATAAAAAACACTGTTTTGTTGGCTAGATTCTGTAGAATTCATATCTTTTATCAGAATGCTTTTATCTTTTAGAATATACAGTGTAGGACAAAATATATTCAATTTTAAAATGGAAAACCTTGTAAATTATAAAAAATCTTGTATTTGTCCTTACACTCAGAAGTAGCAAAAAGTAGGAAGGCAATTGTAAGTACAAAAACTAATAAAGAAAAAGGTAAAAAATCTTTGACATAAGTAGCGAGACTTCGCGAGGCTGTTTCGGAAACACAACAATAGTTCTTATTATTTAAACTCTTTTACTTTTTTTAGTAAACAAGGCTAATAATAAACTAAGTAGATTAAATGTTGTATATTTATGTTTACTTAAAATACATTTTCCAGTTCCCTATTACCCCAATAGAAGTCGTCATATCCTTTTATAATTTTGCGTACATGTAGTTTGGAGTATCTACTTTGAAATACACAGCATGAGCCATTCAAATATCAAAGTGGCTTTTTGGCCAAAATAATGGATTTCTATCCCATAGTGTATCGGCGCGTCGCTGTAAGGATAGCGGCGCCTTTGTATAAAATAGTCCGATTACAGGCTGCCTTTTTATGTTTTTTTGTATCAATTTCAAAGGTTACCGAATTTGCGCTTTTAAAATGTTCTTATTATACTATGAAATATTATTTCTTTGCGCCCTCCCTGATATAAATGATATATTTAGAAAAAGCGTTTACAATAGTTTTTACATAGAGAAATTTAAATTGGTTTTTATTAAAGTAATGCTTAAAATTATAAGTATTTATTATAAATATACCTAATAGGTATAAAATATATGTGTCTGCTAGTTATTAATACAAGGTTTTCATTTATATTTTGCCGCCTACTTTATAGAAAAAACGTCCTGTATAAAAGTTTCATACTTTTTTATCTATTATCTTTTTGCATAAAAAAAGAAACGAATAAAATCAAAAACATAAGAAAAATTAAGAGGTAAGCTTTATTTCAATGGGACACCCTGTATATTATGTTATCAATTAAAAGATCTTCCTAAATGCTTTACACAATTGCCATATTTGATATATTTACATATTTTAATTTGTTTTGGTACCAGAAATCGGTTTTTCTGTGTATCAATAATAAGCGGACCCCCTCTAAAAATTTATTTAGGGTTTTCCAAAAAAATAAAAAAAGCATGTCTTTGAATAAAATTCTGTTACGGCCATATTCACTAATTTCTTATAAATAATTATTAAACTGTTAGCCAGCTGAACAGCTAAATAAAAGTTTTTCTGTATGTACGCAAAAACTTTTCCTAGCGATACCGGTTAAAAAGTATATTTTAAAATTACTTTGGCGGATCCAGGGGGCGCGCGCCTCCGGTAAGTGAGCCATACAAAACACATTGTAGTTGCCAGTTTGATCCTGGAATTTAAAAAAATGTGGAATTGTATAGCTGTTTTACAAACTTTGTAACTCAGCAACTTTAATAATAAATATTATTTCCCATGTTAATATAATCTCTTATCTCGCAGCTTCTATACTGCGCCTATTAAATACCTGGCTGTGCAGCAACAAGGGAAAGGCAGAAATAATTGGCGCTTTTTCCCCTTTATCAATAAAGATATATAGGGTGTTCATTTAGAAAGTTACCACTTAGTTATTTGCGAAAAGAGACAAATTTAAGAAAATCGCCGAAACACGTCAAGATATTTATTGACGGGGAACGTTTTGTACAAAAATTGGTCAGCGCCTCTTCAACCCCCTAGCTACCAGGGCTCCCACCTCAAATTCTTAAATAGGAAAGGGGTCGAGCGACAAATTATTTTAAAGGTCCTGACGAGTACTTTACAACTCTATAATCTAAAGTCAATAACTTTACCTGCTACAGAATGGCGGCATTTTAAATATTACCCAAATACCTGATTAAGATGGCCGTATTTCCGAAACTATTAAAGTTCGATGTAATGTGCTATTTTTTAAATGCTATTTTAAAAATCTCCTTAATGGTGATACTAGTGATAATATACAGGGTGGGATAAAAAGTATATATTTTTTAATGAAGCATCCTATATATTATATTACAAATAAAAAGATTTAAGTGCTTAGAAAGCTCAGAAAAAGCCTGTTAAAAAATAACATAATATACTATGGTTTCCATTTAAAAAATGCAAGTTTATGTTGTAAATCAAAAAGGAACTACTACATTAAATTTCGGATAACACGATTATATAATGAAGGAAATAATTATCTACAACTTTTCTATTTACATTTTTTTTTATTCTAAATATAAACCGAGTCTCAGGAAAAAGCAAATTTTTGTTATTTTTTGTTAATATGTAGCAAGTCATGATTTTTTGGACAGAATAAAAACTGATTTAAACTAAGCTCTTAAAACTACAATTTTTCCCTATTTAACCATCTCTGTAGCTGCTGCAGTTTCTGAGATATCTGTACTAAACATACAAAAAAAACTTACCTTGTATACTTTTAGTTTAAATTAATCAAATAACTAATACTTGAACGACTGCGACTTAACAATAAAAAAATCCTTCTCACAAAATATAAAGTTATAAAAATTTGCTGAAAAAATTGATACATTTTAACAGTTATTTGTTTTGTTTATAGTAAAAAAGATTGGAATATTCAAATGAGCATGCCTCATATTCTACACGAATAATTTACTTAAATGTTTACATTGGTATATTAATTTGTAAATTTTTCACAAAGCAAACTTTTTAGAAAATTTCAATCGATTATAATAAATTACAGTTTATGACTAAAAATACAGGATAAAATTATTTAGCCAATTTTAGGAAGAAAAGTTTATATTAACATATTAAGCTTTCACGACATTATTGCTGGAGTGCCTCAGGGTTCAGTACTGGCACCAACTTTGTTTCTTCTTCACATCAACGACCTTTTTTATTCTACAACTAATTCCATTCATAGTTTTGCTGACGATAGTACCCGTTACTCTAGTCTTAGGTTCTCAAATCAATCTCTCAACCCGACTTGGAAAGGAAACGCAGGGCGATGCAGATATCTCTTTCACAAGACCTTAACTTGATATTGGATTGGGGCGCCAAAAATCTTGTTTAATTTTTGCATCCGAAACAAAATCATGTTTCTTGTGGCGGAAAATATCATCAAACACTCACCCTTTGCTCATGAGGTGCCACGTTTTGCAGAGCAAGGACACATTTAACCTTGTGGACATCACATTTGAGAACAAACTCAACTGGCATAAACACGTCGTATCTATAGCCACAGCGGCTTTCAAAAGTTTAGGTTTTTATACGAGCCAAAAGTATTTTTTTCTTTTCAATTTATACACTTTGTATGAGTTCCAAATTCGACACTCTTTAGAAAGTATTGTTCTCATGTCTGGGGAATGAAGACCCCCACAACCCTCAGCATTTTTGATGCTACTCAAAGAGGAGCTGTTCGTCTTATTATTGATACTCTAACTACTGAAGAACTTCCTTCTTTTGACCATCGTCAAGCTTTAGGAGATCTATCGCTCTTTTATAGATACTTTTACGGCTTCTGCTCTGACGAGGTATCCAGTATAAATAGTCCCTCCACTTGCAACTCCCAGCAAAGAGGCTCGTGGAGCCGCACGTATGCAACCCTAGACGGTCTAACTAAACAGGCCCCAAACTTTACACTTCGTTTGTTCTTTTATCTCTAAAGTTTCTAGAATGTGAAACCCGCTGCCAGTGGAGTTCTTTTGTTCTTCCCCAAATCAAAGGTTTTTAAGTCCCGTGTAAATAAACTTCCTCTTATTTTGCTTAAGACACCCACAGTATAGTAGTATTTAGGCCTTCAGCCTTCGTGGATTGTCCAAAGATAAAAAAATATGACTTTAACCTCTTAGCTTTTAAGCTACAGGATGTTAAAATTTTAAGAACAAAGTCGTATTCTTATCATAACTTAAAACTGTTTAAGATATTTGTATGAATATTTGCAAGCACCTACTAAGCATTAATGATATCTTTTTATAGTGGAAGGATTTCAAATTGTTTTATCAGTTGCGTCCGCAGAGGGTAAATACTAAGGATTTAAAAAAATGTGGTACGCCCTTGGTTATTAAAAAATATATGTATTTTTCTTAATCCTTATTTATTTTGCTACAAATTTTATTTCTTTCCTTTTTTCTTATAATGCACTGATTTTACTTCAAAAACTAAAAGTAGGGCACTAGCCTACTAGTTTTAAATAATTTCGCTGTACTAAATATGCATCAAAAAGGTTTTTATATTTTTACGCGAAAACGGTGCATCGGACAAAAAAGGTCCAAACATCAAATTTGTTGCAGTATAAATGAGAATTTACAAATATTTTTTTATTTTTAAAAAAGCAATGGCGTACCATAATTTATTTTTAAATCCTTAGTATACATCCCGTAGGGATGCCACTGGTAGAAACAATTAAAAACCATTTACATTAAAAAATACCAATTCGTGCTCAGTAGGGCGTGCAAATTTCATTAATTTCATAAAATACGATATTTTTCTTTATTATTTTAACACCCTGTAGCTAAAAAGTTACGAGGTTTGGGACATATGTAAATATGAATTTTTGTTTCTAAAATGGGCTACGAAATTATATGCTCTATTTTTAGCCATTAATAAAATTACACCCGTATAGAAATACAAAACAATACTAAGCTTATTTTTTTATTTACAAGCTTCTCTCCAGTTATATGAGAATATTAAAAAAAATGAAGTGAGAAATAGATGAGTTGTTACCATGAGTTCTCATAGACCAGGTAATTGATAGGATTGTGGACTAAGGTATAAAAATTTAATGGCGGCAAAAATAAATAGCCTATGTGCGGCAAATCTGTGATGTTTATTTTAACCAAATAAGCTAAATGTTTATTTTCCATCTATGTTTTTAAAAATGTCTTTAAAGTAAAGTAATGTGCCTTTTAATATACTCCAGTAAAGTCACTTGAGAAAGCCATAAATCCAAAATATGACCGGTGACACCCCCAAATTTCTTATGGAAGTATTACCGGTAGGGATGGGACTCTAAGGCAAGCCGCAAATTAAGATGTGTCTAACGCGTGGGACGCGAGAAACTATGTCACTTATAATAATTAATAGTTTAAAAAACTAAAAAACACGCTTTTATATGCAACCGAACTAAAAATTAGAAAATAATTTTTCATTAAAAAAATATTGTCATTTCATAGTAAAAAGCGTGGAGTGCATTTTACTATTTTTTCATAACTTTTCCATCATAGATATTTGCAAATATAATAATTATAACATTTAATATATTTATCACCCCACGCTTTTTACTATGAAATGACAATATTTTTTTAATGAAAAATTATTTTCTAATTTTTAGTTCGGTTGCATATAAAAGCGTGTTTTTTAGTTTTTTTAAACTATTAATTATTTTTCGTTTTTTAGTTTCTGCTACTCTTGACAAAATGGCGAAAAATTTTTTTAATGAACAAGAGTGGCAAATTTTAAAATTTTTCCAACAGATTGCAACTCACTAAAAAATTTCTTCTTCATTAAGTAGCAAAGTTTGAAATTTTGCCAACAGATGGCAATCCAGGCAATGTTTGGACCGTTGCTAATATATTGCAACCCACTAAAAAATTTCTTCTTCATTTAATAGCAAAGTTTGAAATGTTGCCAACAGATGGCAACCTAGGTGTTGTTTTTATAATATAATGGAATTTTTTTCCTGGCGATCCAAAAAAGATAACGGGATACTGTTTGCAGATTATTGCATTGTCATGTTTCCTTAATACGTGTGCAAAGTTTCAAAGAAATCGAATAGCTGGAAGTTGGTTAAAATTAGGCTCAAAGATTCCGTTACATAGCCAGATAGTTACAACCCAAGTTAATAAAGAAGCGTGTTAACGGCATTTATTAACTGTTATTGTTCATAAAAATTGAACACCAATGGTGCAACTAACTCAATTGTGTAAAAGAACTTATTAATTTTTATTGTTCATAAAAATTGAACACCAATGGTGCAACTAACCAAATTGTGTAAAAACTAAAAAATTCTTCTTCATTTAATAGCAAAGTTTGAAATGTTGCCAACAGATGGCATCCTAGGTGTTGTTTTTATAATATAATGGAATTTTTTTCCTGGCGATCCAAAAAAGATAACGGGATACTGTTTGCAGATTATTGCATTGTCATGTTTCCTTAATACGTGTGCAAAGTTTTAAATAAATCGAATAGCTGGAAGTTGGTTAAAATTAGGCTCAAAGATTCCGTTACATAGCCAGATAGTTACAACCCAAGTTAATAAAAGCGTGTTAAAAATCAACCTCTTTTCGAGCAGACGCGTCGCTACTCAATTTGCGCTGTATAATTGAATTTTATAAGTTACAAAAGTACGTGCTGTGCTGCATCGCGTCGAACGCGTTAAGATCGGACTACATATAACAACACCGAGCCCGATTTGACGGTGATAGAGAAAAGCGGGGCAAATTAATTCGGAAAAATTGTAAAACACTTTTCATGCCCTTAAAACTATTGTTTTAGGTATGTATATCTCTTTGTTTAAATAAAATAGATTTTCCTACTTATCACTGTTTTCTTTTATTCAAACTTTAAGGGTAGTATGAGTCTGGCCACACATAACCCCACCGATGTCCCACAAGACCCGCACCGTAGTACAACTGTGTCTCGTACGGTCTAAAACATGCCCAGCAAATAAAATCATACGTGGATCGGATAGCGCCGATGTTACCCAAAGCCAAGCTTTGAGTTTACGAGCGTCATCTTTTATTTCAGTTTATAACGTATAAACATTAAAAGTTTTTGGTTAAAGGTAAGTTGTTGTAAACAAACAATACAAAAAAAGGGATTTAATAAGTATTTAACAGTGTTAAATTAATTTTATTGTTACACCTTGTAAATAATATGTGAGTAAAAATTAGGAGTACATTGTATAGTTCATATGAAGTCAATCGAAACAGCAAAAAAACTACTGTACCAACATCTTCTTTGTGAAGCATAGGCGTACAACGGAAGAATTCGAATAAATATTCTTAGAGTGGGTCCATGATTTTTTTACTTAGCTACATTTTAAAACGTTAATAAGTAAATTAAAATGTTTTTTTAACATGTTGTTTTCTACCTATTCAAGGAATCCACTATAAGAGGAACTACTACAGGGATCTCAAAAACCATACAAAACAAGATACGATCTGTCGAATAATATGACGTTTAAAAACTTTTAAAATTCCAAGTACTTCCAGAGACATTTGGAAAAAATTAAAATTTTGGAAAATGGACTTTTTTTTATTAGAACATAGTAATTTAGACATAACCTGAAATATTCTTAAAAACCTAATATTTTCTTAGTAGGTCCTGATTTTATTTAAAAGATCTATGAAAAAATGGGGTGTTTAAAAATTATAATTTTTTTTGTCTTTGTTACGCCATCAAACAAGAAAATTTAGCCAATTAAAAAATACAAGTTAGTTTATGGAAATGTAAACAACTGCAATAGAAAAAATTATAGAGTGAAGTATTGTACTAGGCAGAATATATTTTTTAACCTTGCATTTTAAAAACCAATAAAGTAACTAAAACTTACCCGTTAATTTTATTATCCATATTCCGTAGATTAATGTTTATTACAAAAATTCAAAATTCACAATCCGAACTTTCTGAACTTGAGTTCAAATTTGGTTTAATAATTATAGAATCAATGGCTGGCAAGACACAATACTCATTCTCCTTCTCGATGATATTCTGGACACATTTCATCCAGATATCGCTGTTGTTTATTTCATCAATAACTCTTCTTATAGTTTCCAATACAAAAGTACTGTCTGTTGGATGGTGATTATATTTTCTTACTTTGTCCTTCAGAGTAGCCCAAATCATCTCAATCGGATTGAAAATGCAGTAGTAGGGAGGAAGACGTAAAATAGTATGACCATTTGCTTCACAGATTTTGTCGATAACATATTCCTTTTTAAAATTCTTATTTTTTATAGCTTCTAGTAACATTTTTTTGTAGAATTTTGAGGAATTTCCATGTTTTTAATTTCCATAAATTTAAAAATTTCATCCTTTCTTGTGTTGTTGTTGGGAACTTTGTGAAGCATGCGTGAATGATAGGATGCATTGTCCATAACAATGACACTATTTGGAGATAAATTAGGCAACAATTGTTCTGTAAACCATTTTTCGAATAGACTAGCTGTCATGTCTTCGTGGTAGTCAGCCGATGATTGTTTTATATTTTTGGCCGACAATAATAAAGAGTTAGGCACAAAACCCTTATTCCCACCAGCATGTAATATGATTACTCGCTTACCGCGAGAACAAGGTCCATTTAGTGTACACTTGTTACTGTCATCCACCCAACCACATTTAACAACATCGTGCGTATCGTACCAAGTTTCATCAAGATATACTATCTCCCTGTTTGATTGGCGGTATTCCTTAATTTTGTGTAAAAATTCTTGCCTCCAGGATACAATACGAGGAGATTCCATAATAACCATTCTTTTATTTAATTGTTTGTACTTGAAGCCACAATCTATTAAAATATTACGTAAAGTATCTAAAGATTTGTATTTATAATCGGTATAATCCGTTACTAACTTATGCTGAATCATCTTTAATGTTGGAACTTTGCTTTCACTGTAAAATTGATACACAACACTGCGTATAACATCCTTGTCGCTAGTGTCAACTTTTTTGAGCTTTTGATTACTTCTTTTTCGTTTTGAGGAATGGTCGACAACATTTCCTGCGGTAATTACTTTGTAAATGGTAGAACGAGCTAGTTTAGTAAGTTCACCAATCCTTTTAAAATTTCATTTTGTGAGGCCGCACGCATTTCACTTTTTAAGCAATTGAAGATATTTAAAATAAGTCTCTGGGCTTGAACATGTAAATCTTTGTTTGAAAATTCTGATTGCTCTGAACATAAATTACCCTCCACGCTGTCCATTTCATTATCAGATACATCAAAAGGTCGCCACAACGCCAACGCCATCTTAGTTAAATTTTTAGATACTTAAATATTAAACACACTTACATATGTTTTTAAAAAATAACAGTAACAACAACAACAACAATAACAAGAACATTAAAAACAGCAAGGTCATTAAAAAACACGAGACACAACGAGTAAACTCCTAAAACACTAAATACACATTAATCAAAAGCCAGCAGACACCGCACTGGTTTAATCCATCGTATCGAACTTCGTTCCCAGCCCGTTCACAAAGCGAAACCGGCAAGACTTTTTGTCCTTGTTTCTTACACGTTACCCGCGCCGACGGTGCCTTTCTCTTTCTGGCACAGATCGATCGTTGAACGGGCCGGGTTTTAGTTTTTGAAGATTCTCATATACCAGGAGCGATAAATATATATTGTGCTCTTTATTTCAATGCCTTGATACAGTATATTAAACATACCCCAATTCTCAAAGTGTTTACACTGACTTCCTATAAACATAACAAATTATTATTTTTAGAAATCAAACAAACTAATGTTTTTTACGCATTTGATTACAACGGTACATTTTTAAACCGAGACTCGGCCGTGCTACTACGCAGGACTCGGTGTGACTATATCACTACGTTTATATCGAATAGTTGAAGCTAGCTTGAGTTAAAGCGGCTTTTAAAGGGGAGTTAAAAAAGCGATATAAACGCGCTAGAAAGTGCAGGTTTTTAAGTCCCGTGTAAATAAACTTCCTCTTATTTTGCTTAAGACACCCACAGTATAGTAGTATTTAGGCCTTCAGCCTTCGTGGATTGTCCAAAGATAAAAAAATATGACTTTAACCTCTTAGCTTTTGAGCTACAGGATGTTAAAATTTTAAGAACAAAGTCGTATTCTTATCATAACCTAAAACTGTGATATTTGTATGAATATTGGCACGCACCTACTAAGCATTAATGATATTTTTTAAAGTGGAAGGATTTTAAATTGTTTTATCAGTTGCGTCCGCATAGGGTAAATACTAAAGATTAAAAAAATGTGGTACGCCCTTGGTTATTAAAAATATATATATTTTTCTTAATCCTTATTTATTTTGCTACAAATTTTATTTCTTGCCTGTTTTTACTTCAAAAACTAAAAGTAGGGCACTAGCCTACTAGTTTTAAATAATTTCGCTGTACTAAATATGCATCAAAAACGGTTTTTATATTTTTACGCGAAAACGGTGCATCGGACAAAAAAGGTCCAAACATCAAATTTGTTGCAGTATAAATGAGAATTTAAAAATATTTTTTTATTTTTCAAAAAGCAATGGCGTACCATAATTTCTTTTTAAATCCTTAGTATACATCTCGTAGGGATGCCACTGGTAGAAACAATTAAAAACCATTTACATTAAAAAATACCAATTCGTGGTGTGGCGTGCCAAATTTTATTAAAATATCTCGAACAGTTTTAAAATTATGATAAAAAACGATATTTTTCTTTATTATTTTAACACCCTGTAGCTAAAAAGTTACGAGGTTTGGGACATATGTAAATATGAATTTTTGTTTCTAAAATGGGCTATGAAATTATATACTCTATTTTTAGCCATTAATAAAATTACACCCGTATAGAAAGACAAAACAATACTAAGCTTATTTTTTTATTTACAAAAAAAGGGGTTAAAAAAGCGATATAAACGCGCTAGAAAGAGACTTGAATCGTTCAAGTCAAGCCTGAAAATAAATAGGAATGACTTCACCGAAGCCGATTAGAAACACCATATAAACGATTTAAGCGGGCTTAATAACTGCATAACTCAGATGAATGCTTCCTCGAACGTCATCAGTGTCAATTTCATATATATTTACTGATATTTTTATAAAAAACATGAGTGGAAAAACAGGTAAAAATATTTAAAACACGCTCACACCAATAACAGCACACAAAACGGGACAAATTAAAAAGTGAGGTTTGTTATCATTTGATGTCTACTGTAAAGTTGGATCCATAACTGACGCATGCGTACGACGATGGCCTGAAATGTGCTTGACCTCGATTTTTAATCGACTTTCAAGCCACCGAAATAAACACGTAGGCTTGGAAATCGCTTTAAAGCCGCTTATGATAAGGTTTAATCTATAGCGTAGTATATTTGACTAATATTACTGCAGTTTGATTAAATACAAAATTTTTCCACCGTATCCCTCTACGTTTCACCAGGAAAACGCACGGCCACGTGCTTGTTGCGGTTATGTAAGGCCCGACCTTTATACATCTCTTAATTTGCGCCTTGGCTAACATACGACAATCTTAAAAAACTGTACTGATACCTGTTTTTAATGTAAATGGTGCACATTTATTTTTAGACACTTTGTATAAAATATTCAATAGAAAATATTTCATAAGTCAAACCATGAAGTTTAAAAATGAAGTGCGGTTTATAAAGATGCCTTTCAGCACCTTTCAAGTAGCTGAAATTTTTCAACTCGTTAGGGCAAATGGCACCAACTTTCTGTTCGTGACATTTTCCAGAAGTCGCTATATAAAGTGGAAAATGCCTAACTTTGTAAACATGGTAAAGATGAATTACCTTTGGCGTAAACTTTTGATATAGACCACATTTAAAATAGCGTATGTGAGAATGAACGTCACGTTTAATATATAAATATAATATTCTCTACAATTACCACGTTTTTTAGCTTTTTTGTTTGAAATTAGGTGACATAAAAGAAACAATGTAAAAATATTTTTAACGTGGTTTGTAAAAAAGTCGTACTTGGCATGTAAAGAGTGTTGTAATAAGTAGGTACATCAAGACTTTTTTTAATCTATACAGGATTTTTTTAAGTTGATATTTTCCTAAGTACACTGTATAAAATGCAAGAAAATAAAAACATTTTTTAAATAATTTATGTTGGAAATTCTTTGTTTCCGAAATAAAGAGTTAAAGTTTTAAAAAAAATGTCTTTTATATCATAACTTTTCTACCACTCTAGACATTTTTACAAAATTTTGTACACTTCTTTTAAACATAACATTACAATTTTTACCGTACAAACTTTTTAAAGAAATACCCCCAAGCAGCAAGCTGACGTCCTATTGACGTCTCTTTTAGGTCATTTTTGGTCACATTTGGTCAGCAAAGACGTCATAAAATGACGACAAAATGACGTTAAATTGACCTTCCTAAGTCACAGACAAAAGACGTCCTGTTAATGACGTCATAATGACGTCTTTAAGATGACGAAAAGTTGTCGTATTAAGTTTTTTTTTAAAGCTAAAATGATGCGATATTTTATTTGAAAATTGAAATAGGAAAAAACTTTAAGTCGCATCTCTCGGGACACTGTCCAACTTGGAGATGCAGATTTTTACACTAGTCGAAGATATTTCTTTCAAAGCTAAGTGAGATCACCAACCGCAGACCGCTCTCAAACTATTTTTGTCTAATGGGTACGGTTTAGGCGATAAAAAGCGAAGATGTTGAATAAACGTAGTAGTTTATTGTCCATTACGCCATCTATCGATAGAGTTTTTTTTCTATTTCAATTTCGTAAAATTATAGTCTTATTTTTCTGTCATATGATATTTCGGTTGGCTTTTGACACAAATCATATAATGTCTCAAAATTTTTCTGGCGGATTTTCTAAACATGACGTCATTAGATTTTTATAAGCTAGTATGATGAAGAAATGACGTTGAAAAGACGTCACTTCAACGATTTCAAAAACACGTCATTAAAATGACGTCATAATTTTGGTCTGATGACGTCCTATGACCAAAAATGACTTAAAAATGACGTCATAATGACATGAGCTTGCTGCTTGGGCAGTGGCGCTCGAAAAGCAAATTTCATATACAGAAATTTTAGCGATTTTGTCATGCATCAAAATGGCATTTTTTTTTTAGAATATCAAGAGAACAAATTAACCCCAAACTAAATGGAAATTTAAAAATTATATTGATTTGAAAAAAAGCAGTGGCATACTTTTTTTTAATACAAATCTTGTTCGAACGCCACAGGTATTTTTTTAACTTGTACAGTGAAAAATGTAATGTATTGATTAAAAGAAGTGTAAAAAATTTTATGAAATTATCTGGAGTGGTAGGAGAAAAAGAGGCATTTTTTCGTTAAAATTTTATCCCCCTGTATTTCGGAAACGAAGCATTTTCAATCATAATTTTCTTGCATTCCATACAGTTGCGCAATGTAAAGCAACCAAAGCCCTAATTCTTTTTCTTGGCTTGCTTAATCGATTATTCTCGTACATACGAAACAACGAAACGAATGAAATTACAAATTCCATTCCATTAAATCCAAAAACTTGTTGCGTTTGCTTTCCTATTTTTCTTACAAAAATGTCAATTGATTTGTTTAACTAGTATTATGGTGGGTTTACATCTGACATTTATTGCATGATATTTATGTCAGACAAAAACTAACTAATGTAAAAGGTCAAAAATTTAGGCCTAATAAAAAAAATGTATTGTTTACATTAGCCAGAATTTCTGTCTGACATAAATATCGTGCAATAAATGTCAGATGTTAACCTACCATTAATATGCTATAAATACATTTACTTGTATAAAGCTTAAAATAATAAAGTAAAAGTGACATTTGACAGATAATTCATCATTTGCTAGGCAGTAACATATTTAAATCTTGAGACCTTTTCAATTTTAACCTTGACTGAAATGCGTTACTGCACGGAAAATATTGTATTATCTGTCAAATATCATTTTTACTTTATAATTTCAAGCTAGAAACAAGTCAATGTTTTTACAGCATGAGGCTGATTATAGCCGCGAAGCCAATCGATTTAGGTATAGTTCATATGTAAGTAAACGAAAACAGCAAAAAAGTGCTCTTCTACTGTTTTTTAAATAGCTGGTTTAAAACAAATAAAAATATTTACATTATCACTTTTGCTCAGTTATATGATTTAAGATCCAACGTTTTGTCCCTGGCTAACAGTTCTTAATTTTATTTTTTAATGTGCTTTACATTGGATCTTATTAAGGACAGTTTCTTATATTCGCGATTAAGATTAAGGAATTCGACTTTGCAATACGATTAATTAGCTGATAAAAATGGGTATCTAAATCCAATATAATAACAGAAAATACCAGATTCTGGTTTTTGTCTCAGCTACAAGCAAGAACTTTTAAAAACAGGGCATAACAGTAACGAAATATTAGGCATCATTATATGTATAACTAACCTAAATAAAACATAGAATGGTTAACAGTCAGCGTTCCAAGTAAGTTTGTAAATCTACAAAACGTTAGTTCTTGGTTATCTAGGCCTGAGCTGCTGGCACAACAAAGCCGACTTTTTACTTGTTTCTTACTTCATTGCGGATTTTTAACAGAATCCATGATTACTAAAACACTTATTGCAACGTACGTTGTAGGTATAAAACTCGTACTACAAGTGACGTACTCTCGATTTTTCCTACAATTCATACTTTTCTTATTCTCTATATCAACTTGCCCCCTCCTGGACCATCGGCTGGCGACGCCCCTGGTTAGAGAGTTCTACTGCACTGATTAAAATAATCTTTTTTTTTCATAATCCGCTGGTTATTGACATCTGTCTCCGCTACTTATTTTAATAGTTTTAGTGCGCATTTTTCTTTAAAAATAAACTATTTAATATACATATTTGCGAGGCCCTCGGAATCTAACAAGCCACCGCGCTCGCTTCGCACGGCTTCGGTAGACGTCCTAACTTTGGATGTATTAGCAAGGTATTAGTATATATACGCTCTTGGGATTTTCTTGTGTTGGAACTGTATTTAAAAGTTATATTTTTAAAAATTATTATAAATAAAAAAGGCTGTTTATGCGCTTTAATGATAGAAATATGCATATATTAAAAAAATGGAAACGTGTTCAGAAATAAATAAATATATTTTTAAAAATAGGACATAATTTCATCATGTAACGAGAAATAAGAAACAGTATTTGTTTTATAACATAAATGAAAATATAACACCTAAATAAAGTAGCCTAAAACTATACTGTGCAAGGCTTTCGCGGCCATCTTCTGCTAAACAACACAAACATACAAACAGCTTTAACAAAACAGAAGAATCAATTAGGATCAATAAAACGTGGATACCAATTCCTAAAACCACAAAAATAGCACCACGGCATCGGCAGGAACAACAACTGCGCAACGACCAACCGGAACAGGCCCCGCCCACTCAAGCTGCCTATAAATACTCGCTGCGTCCGCGCAGGGACACAGTAGTACGCAAGTTGTCTACTGGCGAAACGTCAAGGATACAAAATCTACGACGACGGCCGAATAGCCAAAAAAACTTGGGTTTATCCTAAAACTTTTTGGTAACTTAAAAATACTATTTTAAGAAGAAAAACTAACATGATATTGTAGTTCAGCTATTTAAAATAATTGTTTTATAGAAATTTGCAAGGTTTAAGTTAACTAAATAAAATAAACACATTCCATCTATAGCCACGGTAGCTTCAAAAAGCTTGGATTTCTCTATCGAGTCAAAAATTATTTTCCCCTCTAATTCAGCATTCTTAATTCCATTTTAAAAAGAGCGGTTCGCCTTATTTAAAATCGTTTACTTACAGAAAAGCTTTCTTCTTTCGCCCATAGTTATTGCTGTTCTATAGGTAACTTCCTGGCTTCTGCTCTGAGGAATTGTTTAGTATAATTCCTTCACTTGCGGTCCCAACAGATAAGCTCGTGGTGCCGCAGTATGCATCCCAATACGATCCAACTGAATAGGCCCCGAACTTAACACAATGTTCTTTTATTTCCAGAGTTTGTACCCAGAATGTGGAACGTGCTAACCGCGGAAGTTTTTTTAACCACCTTAAATCTCAAGTATTTAAGTTCCATGTCAACAAACTTCCTCTTACCTCGCTCAAGGCACCCACTACGCTGGTATTTGTGGATTGTCTAGAGATTTTAAAAATATATAGATTTGGTGGTATGTAAGCGGAAACTGGTATCTGCTGTTAGTTTACCACCGGGATAATTGCGGATGATTTTGTTTTGATATTTTCTCCTTGCAGATTTCACAGCCACTTTTGTTTTAATTCTTCATCAAGTGAAAAATAAAATTATGCAGTATACAGGGTGTTACAGATTGTTGTTAAAATAATTCAAGGGCAGATTCTACATCTAATTGAAAAAAAGTTCATATAAAAATGGGTTCGCAAATTCTTCGTTCTCAAAATAAAAACTGTTAATTTTTTAAAAACTAATAAAATTCGAAAACACTTATCTTTGTAAAAATTGTTAAATAGATATAAATTCTATTTAGGTAAGTGTTTATTATTGTTGTTGCATAATTGCTGATAAAAATTACAAACCTATTTTTTAAAGGACAAAGTTTCCCATTAATGTTTCTTTTATATTCTACAAATACGTAAATAAGGTTTTTTTTCCTCTAAACCAAACAAGATAACGAAAAAATAGGTGTTAAAAAAGCTGTATTTTTATATGCCTAATGTAAAGAAGGCACAAACATTTTAGACATTTTATTCGGAAAAATAAGGTATTCGTGTAAAATCGTGTACCATTTTCATATTTTTGTATCTCTCGGTATACAAATATTCTAATTTTGGCTGCTGCATTTTAAGTTTAAAGGAAGCAGCAACTTTAATCAAGAATATTTTTTTGAAAATTTATTTAAAAAATCCATTTGCCTCCCATATATCTGACGGACACTGTATACTAGTTTGTTACTATTTATAAAAACCCGGATGAAGTTTTCTTTTATCGTAAATAAATTCATTTTAGGTTAATACCTTAACGAAAATACTGTATTGTAATCTCCTTTTAAAACAAAGGTAACATATACTAAACTTACAAGCGTTCTAAATAAATTACCTTGGTTGTATATTTTCTATGTATTTCAAAGGTCTGAACGTGATATAATATGGAAAATATTGTTTGCACAATTTATATGGTTATGATTGGCAATTACTCGGTTTTGTTTGTTGGGTGTAATGTAAACATATATGCTTGAAACTTTGGATATATTTACAAAAGCCTTAAAATAAGTGACAAAAAATAAACTAATAACAATCTCTAAAAGCTTACGTACCTTTAAATTACATTTAATTTAATATGTCCACTAGGGAGGTCGTTAAAAATAAATTTTTGCGACTCCCTTAAAAAACTTTTGATAAAGAAACACTTGCCTTTTTTAAATTGTAAACAACACGTGCCTCTAAAGTAGTCTAGAGGATCTAAGTTAATTTTTTTGTATATTTAATGATTATACTTAGGTCTAGAGGCACGTGTTGTTTTGAATTTGGAAAATATATATATATATATATATATATATATATATATATATATATATGTATATATATATATATATATATATATATATATATACCACCTTAATGTCTACAGAAACCTCTCCAAGTTTGTAAAACCGCTATCACGAATTCTTGAATAAAATTACAACGATCTATCGCAGTTTACCCATAAGTCAAAAAGGTAATTGCAAATTTTGGTTAAAAGTTTTTAAGGTACGAAATCAAAATCTGCCCACGTAGATTTAATTATTGTAGAAAACTAAACAAACTGCATAATAACTTTTTTTCTGTTGGCTATGATTACTAGGGAAAAGTGAGGTAAAAGTGTAAAAACTATTTAAAAAAACTACAATTCAGTAAACACCAACGTTTTTTAAAAGGAAAAGAGGTTAAAAATTGCCCTATGATATACATAGAACATTTAAAATTACCAAAATGTTATTATTTCAATTAAAAAAATTGGTTATATTATTGGTTAAAATATTTTTTAAATACCTATTTAAGCATAAAAAAAGTAATAGAAATGTTAACATTTTGTTAAATAAATAATTACCTTTTGGGCCTAATACTTACATATATTTTAACTTAACTTAATAATGTTTGCATATATAGAGAATTTAGTTTTATGCCAAAATTTAAAGTTAAAAAATTAAAGTGAAAAAAATAATGATAATTTTTTACGTTGTTCATTACCAATTTTTAAAATATTTGGCTTAAGTGCAGCATATTTTCAAAAAATATGAAAAATTATAAAATAATTTTCTCCTAAATTTTGCTTCTGCCCATTATGTGCGTTGTAAAACGAAATGTAAAAAACTGACAATTCCCTTTTTTCTACTTTCATGCATAATTTTGATATAAAAATTCAGTTCTCTTTAATATTTGCTTATACAATTTGCTCTATTTAAAAAATAAAAGTAGTTAACTGCTGGGCATTTTTCATATTTTTAAATATAACTCGCCCCTTAATACCAATCGGAGTAAAATTTTGTATTTCTTAGTTCTAAAACCATGCAAACAGTTTTTTCAAAATTTTGTTTAAAAATGTATGTGATCCATTTGTTCTCTTGTAAAACCTATTCTGAGACAAAAATAAAAATAAAATGAATTATTTATTAAAAAAAGAAAAAACATTTATTATAATTTACACTTAATTTTTCCAAACGAGCAAGTTAAGTGATAAGAAAAAATGTATTAATTTTTATTAATAAATTTTTTAATGCTTTTTTATGAAATAATTTAAAAATGTATGCTTTATGTTTTAAAATATTTTTTTTTCGATTTTGGGCCACCTTACATACAGCAGTTTTAATATAGGTTTTAGCAATTTATAGGAAGATTTTTTTTTAAGAAGAATAACTTTTTTTCATAATATTAAAAATAAAAAACTACAGGTATAGTTAAGTTCATTTGTGGATCCCTATATACAGGGTTATTTTTGAGTTGATACTTTTTATTTTTCTAAGAAAATTATGTCCGAAAATGCTTTGTTTTTCGTTTTAGATATTGCCACAAAATTAAGTACACTTTTTTATTATTGCTTTACATTTTTACTGTAAAAGTTGAAAAGAAATAGCAGTTACATTGAAAAAATCTTGTATAGATTTTTTTTAAGAAAAATATAGTAACCAACTGCTTTTCTTTAATACCGGTATAATTTTAAAAATATTATTCACTTCAAAGTTAAGTTTGACTTTTATTTTTCGGACGAAAAACGGTTTTTGTTTAAAGAAATCAAAATCGCTAAATGTGATATCGTGTTTTGTACGTAAAATTTGTTTTTGTCTAATTTTTTAATAATGTAAGGTTAAATTCTTAGATATGTTCTGTGAGTTTGGCGGATTCATTTTAATAGGTGGTATTTAAAAACTGTATATATAAATACCACCTGTTAAATTCTTAGATAACTACATTATAAATTTATTAAAAAATGGACTGACCTTACTTAAATTTAAATAATAAATCAAAATCGAATTTTACATACAGAAAAAAATATCATGTTATATTACAAAATAATGTGTTTCCTCATCCGTTCTAGTTGTCAGATCAAAAGAAAATGGTTATAGGGCTCTTATTGGCTTGATAATAGGTGCAGAGTTTATAAAGATCCAAATCGAAATACTAGGGTTTTTTATCTTGAAGATTTATAGCTCAAAAAATGAATTTTATACACGATAAAAAACGTAAAAATACATTTTCCCTTTTTTCGTAAAATTTATGTGTTCCTCAATACATCAAGTTAACATCGAGTAAAAATTATTTGGTTTTAATACAGAAGTAGAATTGAAAAACAGCACGGGGTTGATAGGCATATGTTATATTTTAACAGAAGTATGTATAATTTATAGCAAGTTCAAACAGGTTAGATCCAAAAAAATATTTCTATCTGAATTCTGCAAAAAAATAATATGAAGTAAATTAACACAATATAGAAAATAACGATTTACCTTTTTTGGAACTACCTAAGTTCATAAAAAAGTAATCCAAATCTAAAATTATTTAAGCGTATACATGGTGGATGCAAATTTATAAAATCAGCATAATAGAAAATTACTTTTATTTTAAATTTAAAACAAAATATTATTTAAAAACCATATTAGGAAATAAAAGTTATGTCATATAAAAATGTCAATATGCTTAATGGAGCAAGAATGCAAATACCCTTTAGATTCATATTACCTTTTCAATTGATTTAAATTGCTTTAGATCGTATTTTCGCCAAAGGAGTTTGTTGATGCATTTAATACAGACCTTTTAAAGACACCGTGCATTTTATAATACGGAAAATTATATATTATCAGTTATAAATTTAATAGAAAAAAGTATCCAATCAAATTGGAGCAAGATTTTGCTTAGAAAATGGTTAAATTTACAATAATTTAGAAAAAATACGAGACCACAAAGCGGTCGAGAGTTTTATTAATTATTGTTTATGAAACTATTTGCCCAGAAGAATTTTGCAAAGATATTTAATTGATGTAATTATTTCGAATAAGTAGTTCGGGTGGTATACGGCCAGATTATTTTCTTAAAAATTTAAAATTAATCAAGCAACAAAAAAATTTACTAATAATAAGGTTTGACGTTTTTTAACATTTATGACAACCACTTTGAATAACAAATTCATTTGCAGTTACACAGTATGTAAGTGGTTTAATCACTTATCCAAACAAAATTGACTTTAAGGATGGTGGTGTCTAATTGGTCTATTTTATAATAAGCATAATATTTATACAGGGTGTCCGGGAAAATGTGGGAAATCTCTCGCACACGTATGGAACAGATGAAAATAACACGACAAGTTCCTATAAAATTTTTCCGTTTAAGCCCCCTGCGGAGATATGATCCCCTAAAGGGGGCAGCTAGAAATCGATTTTTCGTGAATAACTTTTAAAACGCTCTGTATAATTTGATTAATATTTTAGTACGATGCATACTAGTAAAGACCTCTTAAAATAGTGCCCTTGAAACTTATGTCGCTTCTTTAGTTTGCCAGGGACGGACTAGTTTTCGCACATTATTGATAATATTTTTTACGCCCTGTATGGTGAAGACACAAAAATATGTTTTTGGGTAGTTTAAACCTTTGCTAAAAAAGGTACTCTTGTTTGACATCGATAAAATGAGCCGTTTTCGAGTAAAAAATTATTTTAACAATAAGGGTTTATTTTTGTTTAATAATACAATATTTTATTTTCGATGTAATTTGTAATTTTTGATTCAGTATTAAAGTCCTCTCGTAGCAGGTCAGGAATTTGTTGCAAATGTTGTTAAAATAATTTTTACTCGAAAACGGCTCATTTTATCGATGTCAAACAAGAGTACCTTTTTTTTAGCAAAAGGTTTAAACTACCCAAAAACATATTTTTTGTGTCTTCACCATACAGGGCGTAAAAATATTATCAATAATGTGCGAAAACTAGTCCGTCCCTGGCAAACTAAAGAAGCGACATAGGTTTCAAGGGCACTATTTTAAGAGGTCTTTACTAGTATGCATCGTACTAAAATATTATCAAATTATACAGAGCGCTTTAAAAGTTATTCACGAAAAATCGATTTCCAGCTGCCCCCTTTAGGGGATCATATCTCCGCAGAGGGGCTTAAACGGAAAAATTTTATAGGAACTTGTCGTGTTATTTTCATCTGTTCCATACGTGTGCGAGAGATTTTCCACATTTTCCCGGACACCCTGTATAATTAATATATTACAATATCTATAAATTTAAGCGATAAAGCTATCCAACATATTTTAAGCAATATATTACCTAAAAAGTAGTGAAAACCAGAATTCGCTCTCTTGCGTCGTTTACTTGCTACAGCGTTGTTCCTTTATTTCGTGCGTTTTCTTCAATCCTTTATAACTTTTTTTAAGTTTTTAAATCTGTAAAAAAATTCACGGCAACTTTTATACAGATTTTTATTTTTAGTGCATAACTTTATTGCGCAAAATTTTGTGACTATCAAATTTATTAAAAAACCTTATTTGGAAATATATAAAAGTAAAAAGTTAAAATATAAGCCATTCGCGAATGCTTATGCAAATTTTTCCGCGAGAGAGCATTTAGGGATACTCAATAGCTCATAACTCTTTTACGCAAAATTTTTTGGCTGTTATTTTTTTTTCAAAGGTGACCCATTGTTGACTTATTTATATATTTTTGTAAATTTTAAATAAAACAGTACATTAAAATTTTCTAAAAAATACAGTTTTCAAAAATGTCTCACACTATATATTTCTTTTAATCCGTTTTTAAGATATTGCATATTTTGTCATTTATTACTGATATTGGCTACAAAGTAGGCCCTGAAAACAGTAATTATGTTTTACTTTAAAAAATCCTAATATAACTTGTATATTTAATTTTATTTACTTTTATGCCAAACCATTTATAATAATAATTTAATATTTTAAATAGGGTTAAAAATTATTCTTTTTAGGAGTAAATTATTTATTCTGTTGATGGTTTGCCCCAAGAACTTTTTAATCAGGTTTTATAAACACATTGTAAGTTAATGTAACAAACGACAATTATTTTTACGTATGCTGGCAAATTAAAGTTGGTGTCAGTTTTTGTGTAAAACATACAAAAACATAAGTTTCCTATAAAAATCGTTGAATGTGGCTTACTCTGTACAGAAATTTAACAAAAAACGAGATCGCGAATCGGTCATGGGTTTTATTTAAAAATCAAAATCTTAAGACGGCAAAGTGGTAAGGTTTTTTTATTATGGTACATAAAACTACTTGCCAAGCTAATATTTGAATACTTTAATCGATTTAATATTGTAGGTTAAGTGGTAAACGGCTTTCTTAAAAAAACTTTTAATAAAGTCAACAACAAAAAATTTAACAAATATTAAAGTTGACCTTTTCTATTGATTAAGACAACCATTTTGAATGTATACAGAGTGATTTAAAAATCGATCACGAAACTTAAGGGGATGATTCTACTTAACAAAATAAGGATAGAGCTTCATATAAATGTTTTTCAAAATGTCATTCGTTAATTGTCGAGTTACAAGCTGTCAAAGTTCAATTTTTATTTTGTTTTTTTCCCCATATTGCATTTATTTTTTAACCAATTCAGTTGATTTTGGTACACAAATCAAATTCCGCCAGAGGGCATTTTACCTAAAACTTAAAATTTATTTACATCATAACTTTTGTATTTTGACAGATATCGCAATGCTGGAGGCGCTATTTTATAGACAATCAAAAACCTAAAAATAAGGTACTCTTTATTAAAGTCGATAAATCTTACCGTTTAGGCACCAATAGACATCAAAGTTTTCATCAATTTCAATCAAATTACCTACATACATACAGGGTGTCCAGTAACTCAACCGAAAAACTTAACCGAACAATTCTACAACAAAAAATAAGAAAACAACTTCATATAAACATATGCCCTAAACACCTTAGTTTTTAAGTTACAGGGTGTTAAAAATTTAAATAAAAATATTTTACACACCGTAGTTCAAAAACTAAGACGTTTAGGAAATATGTTTATATAAGGTTTTTTCTTATTTTCTGTTGTAAAATCACTCCCGTAAATTTGTTGGTTGAGTTACTGGACATCCTGTATGTATGTAGGTAATTTAATTGAAATTGATGAAAACTTTGATGTCTATTGGTACCTAAACGGTGAGGTTTATCGACTTTAATAAAGAGTACCTTATTGTTTAAGTTTTTGATTGTCTATAAAATGGCGCACCCAGCTTTGCGATATCTGTCAAAATAAAAGTTATGATGTAAATTAATTTTAAGTTTTAGGTAAAGTGCCCTCTGGTGGTATTTAAAAAAGTACTTTTGTCTTAAAAATTTTAGAATTTGCAAAGCTTGATTTGTGTGCCAAATATCAACTGGATTGTTAAAAAATAAATGCAATATGGCGAAAAACATAATAAAATTTGAACTTTGACGGCTTGTAACTCGAAAACGAATGACATTTTGAAAAAAATTATATAAAGCTCTACCCTTATTTTGTTAAGTAGAATCACCCTCTTAAGTTTCGTAATCGATTTTTGAATCACCCTGTATATCTGCTATTAAGCGGTACCAGTGATTTATTCACATATCTAAACAAAATTTACTTAAAAGATTGGGGTGTCTGATTGGTCTATTTTATAATGAGGGAAATAGTTACTTTAATATTATGTTAGGGTTTTAAGAAAATTAAATTACTGTAAAAACATGTTAATACAGGATATTTCTAAAGAAAAGGCGTAATTACCTGTCCGAATGTGAAGTGTTGATGCAGTCAGGACTTGAAAAGGAATTGCAAAGCAAGTGTACACAAAATTGGCCTGTTCGTGGAAAGCAAAGAAAACATGACTGATTTTTCTTTTTAAAAGAATTTTCAGTTTATAAAGGAAAATCTTGTTTACTCAGTTGGCTTTGTCTAGGATAATAAGGTTTCAAAAGATATAAGACGCTTTGTGGCATTTCAGGATTTAAATTAAGCATTTCTATTTCACCAAAATAAAAATATTTAAAGTTAAATAAAAAATAATTAAAATAAATCGTAAATTTTACTATTTTTTAATAAAAAAAATATATTTTATATAAAAGGTGTTACAAATTCAAGGGGCACCATTGGAAATTCGGGAACCGTAAAAGATACAAGGTTGGTTAAATTGTGGCAAAGTTGTGCATTCATGTTTAACAATATTTTATTTTAAAAATTCTAAAATTTGTAGAATTTTCAAAAAAAACAACATTTTGTGAAACAGTTTTTATTTTTTTTCCTGAGTTTATGTAAAAAGATATTTTAAAACAAATAACAGATTAATATTGCCACTTTTTCTGGTCTCTAAAATTATGTGGTCACTAATATTAAAATCTGACTTTTCGTCTTTGAGCCACCATCAATAACTTTGTCTTTTAAATAGGCCAAACATTTATTTTTTTAAACTTAGTAAACTTGTACTTTAATTCTAAATCCAGCGATATATCACACTTTACAATTATGGGACGTTTCAAACCAAAAAAAACAATTTTTCCTTTTTATCCATTAAAAATTACGTGTTATACTCCATACCGATCTTAGAAATATTTTTTAAAGGTAAGTCTGCATCCATTTTTTCCTATTTATATTCTATTCTTTTTATTTATTTATTGATAATTTAACTTACAAGATCTCAAGCTATCAACTTTATTGATAGCCTGCCATAAAAAAAAGAATTAATGCATACTTACCTTCGAACGAAAATTTTTCCGAACGTTTGGGGAATGGCGAAATAGTAAATAATGATGGTTTTATAATTCGAAACGTTCGCATAAATTTTAAGTGTGATATATTTATAGTCGAAATTGGAATTAAAATACAAGTTAATTAAGTTTAAAGCCAAATATTTTACCTAGTAAAAAAAAACAAGGTGATTAATGATGGCCCACACAAACGGTCAGATCCTTAATTTAATAACATCATTTAATAAAACAGAATATTGTGTCATTTCTTTTAAAATAAAGGGTGTTTTTTTTGGGTTGGATAGAACTTGGCAACAACTGTCAGACTAAACTGTCAATCTGATACTATTCATAAAATAGCCAGATTCATAGAAGACTTCGTGAATTTTATGGGCCACACGATCGTCCATCTGAGTTACTAATTCGTCAGTACTGTGGATAGATTTCGTACCACGTACTCTTTACACGATGTGAAAACACCACTACGTCGAAGGAATGTGCGTAATATTGCCGCTGTGCGTGAAAGTGTGGAAGAGAATCCAAAGTTATCCATTCGTCGTCGGTCGCAACAAGTTGGGCTCTGTCCGTCAACTACCTGGGCAATTTTGCGGAAAGATCTTGATCTATACCCCTATAAGTTCCAACTGATGCAAGAATTAAAGCCGCAAGATCATGGCTTGCGTCGTCGTTTCGCTAACTGGGCATTAGGACAGCTGGAAGGTGACCCGTTGTTTTATCGTAAGATTCTGTTTAGCGACGAGGCTCATTTTTGGCTTTCTGGATTTGTGAATAAACAAAATTGCCGGATATGGTGTGATGCTAATCCACAGGAAATCCAACAGACTCCATTACATTCAGAAAAAGTGACCGTGTGGTGTGGTTTACATGCTAATGGGATCATCGGACGGATGTTTTTTTAAAAATGAGGCTGGACAGAACGTTACGGTCAATGGAGAACGTTACTGAACCCCGATTCATGAATATTTGTTTCAAAATATGGATGATATTGATCCAGACGAGATGTCGATGCAACAGGATGGCGCTACATGCCACACGGCGAACGAAACTATCGCCTTGTTGCAAACAAGGTTTGGCGACAAATTAATTTCGAGAAATGGACCTGTTACCTATCCACCCAGATCTTGTGATGTGACGCCCCTAGATTACTTTTCTGTGGGGCTACGTCAAGTCATTAGTGTATGCTGATAAACCAGCAACGATAGAAGCCTTAGAAGCCAACATTACTCGTGTTATTCATGATATACGACCGGAAGTACCCGAAAAAGTCACTCAAAATTAGACTAAAAGAATAGCCTATCTGGTAGACTGCCGCGGTGGCCACATGCCGCAAATAATTTTTAAACGTTAATGTTATAAGTTGTTCTTTTACATAGCATAATGTTTTCGATCACAATATATTTACTTTCATATTTTTTATAGATTAAAGTTATATAATCGTTAAAAAACACCGTTTATCTCTTTAAGTAACTTAAGACTTTTTTCCGTTAGTTATAAAACCTAATATTAAAAAAAAGTTTCGGCAATGCTTTAGCGTCTAAAAACATGTTAGGTGAATTTTATGTTTTTCCCTAAACTTAACAAGGTACGAAAAAACTAAAGAAACATAAAAGCTGTATTTTTATATGCGTAATCTAAAGTTAGCTTAAAGAATTTACACATATTTACACAGTAGCGTACGGTTTTTTTATTTTTCTTACGTTGCCGCTCGAAACGCCACTAAAATAACAAAAATGTAACTAGGATATTATTAATTACCCCCTTGATACCATAAAAACCATTGCCAAATTTAAACATAATTGGGTAAAGAAAATTAAAAAAAAAATGTATTTACAGCATGTATTTTGAGAACGAGGAATTTGCTGTATACAGGATGTCCCAACTTTATCTATACACGAAATAACTTTTTTCCTGTACTAGATACGAAAATACACCTAAAATATTTTTTTCATTTGCATTCACTCTTTTTACTGACAGTACTAGTTATTACACAAGATGTCTTAAAAACATATTTTTATCGTCAACTGGTTTGTTTAAATGAAACACTCTGTTTATTTTGGGAAATTTTGATTCTGTATTAAATTCTACATCAAAAATATATTACACACTATAGCGGTATGATGATATACTCATTAACAATTTAAAATAGGGAAAGAAAATAATAATATTTTGGGTTTAATTATTTTTAAATATTATATAATAATTTTGTCACTGTCAAAATGGCAAAAATATATTACCATTTAATTATTTACCTTCCATTGTAAGAACTACTAATAGGTATGGCAGCAATTTAGTTTATTTTGGATACATGTTTACTTAAATGCACGAAAAAAACAGTAATACGTCAATTATGACCGATTTTTACCTTAAGTAAGTAAATATATATGTAAAATCATAAAGTAACATACCTACGGATAAGAGAAACCATGGCATGCTAAAGTTTTCGTACCGCTTTGCGGCAGGCTCAGCGCTGCCTGGCGGCAGGCTTGTCATTTTTGCCAGTTTACACTTTAAACTTTAAATGCGTCGGTCGAAGCCTCGCCTCGTGTAACATCAGCGGTGGGGAGACTAAAAGCTTACTGAAATGACTAACTGGCGGTATTTCAACGAGAAACGAATAAAATTATATAGGGAGTTTTCGCATGACCTGTCCTTAAATCGGCTATTCCATGATAACTCTTATAATTTCCTTACTCTATGGTAAAATAAACCAAATAGCTAACCTATTTATTAGTGGTTTTTACAATTAAAGGGTATTTATTACATGGTATCAGGCGCGGCAAGTTTTGAGTTTTCATATGGAAGCCGAGTGCCAAGTGACAAAAATTTTGAAGAACAAAAAAAAGGTCATCAACTTCACACATTCTATTTCGTAATCAGAAAAAAACTTGCAAAATAAGCAAAAGTTGTATTTTATTTTTACCTCAAATAAAACTTCAACAGCAAAAATCAATCCTTATCCACATCAACGCAACACTTTTAAGGGACAAATATGTTAAAATGTATTTATTTCTCATAAGGTTTACCTCTTTGGGTGCATTGGCTCCCGTGCACTCACCTAGTCTTTGTCACTCTGACAGTGACAAAGTCATTTAAAAATAATTAAATCCAAAATATGATTTTCTTTCTTTAATTTTAATTGTTATTCAGTATAACAGCATACTGTTGATAACTCAAAAACCAGCAAGAAATTGTCGTATAGTGTGTTTTATATTTTAGATGTTGAATTGATTACATAGTCAAAATTTGTTTAAATATACAGAGTTTTCCATTAAAAAACTACTTTTCAATAAATAGTCTGTCTTTAAAACACCTTGAATATTATTATATACTTTTTTATTTAGGTTTATTTTTGTATCTTGTGCAGGTGCAGAAGTTACTTAGTGTTTAAATAAAGTGAAGACTGTATATGTATCTTTTTAATATTTTAAATAGTAAAAGCTGCCCTTAAATTTGCTTAACAGCTCTCTGTAACATAATTACTGGAATAATTATTTTACCCATTTTGCTTTTAATTAAAAAATTATCCATTGTCTTAAAAGTTTTTAAATTATGTATTACTTGCAATATCAATAGGGCTAAATTATTTTTGGAAGTATTTTTCAGGCCACGAATATTTAAAGAAGAGCCGTAGGCAAGGAATATTTTTTCTTTAAATATTTGTGGCCAAGAAAAAAAAATTCTGGAATGATATTCTAAGTCACCAAAATGGTTTTATAAATATATTTTTTTAAATTTTTATATTTGTGTCTTTGACACGAGCTTTAGAAATGTAACATAATTGTATTTAACTTATTGTAGTTGCAAATATACATATAATTTTTAACATTACCAATGTCTATTTTTTTATATTATATTAAATTTAAATTACTACAGTTGGTAAAAAAGTACATTTTGATTTTTTAGGACCTATACCTAGCTTTTATTTGCTTATTCACGGCTACCCCAGTTCTAAGATATTATTTTACTAACTGTAGTTGTATACAAATGTCATTTGGGAATTCAAATTAAGGGCACAGTGTTGCAATTTGGTCAAACTGCTGATTAAAATGGGTATCTAGATTCAATTTGGCGAAGAATATGTACATAAATTACCTGATTAGTTATCAAATTTCACGAAAAATATTAGGCATCATTGTCTGGCAACCTAAATAACACAAAGCAGGATAATAGTCAGTGTTTCGAAAAACTTTATATATAGCCATAAAGCGTAAGTTCTACGTTATTTAGACTTGAACTGAAGATAAATCAAAATTGACTTCGCACGTTTTGCTTCATTGCTGAATTTTTAACGAAATCCATTGTTGTTGTGAGACTAACTATTTTCTTATTTTTTTATTACATTTATCCCAAAGATCATAATACGTTTTTAAAAAACTAGAATATTAACTGCAACGACAAAAAGCAAAACTTAATTATGAATTTTCATTATGTTCTAAATTTGCAACTGCAATGTTGCCAAGTCGCTTAATTTTAGTTTTCATTTAGGGGCTTAAAACTGTCCATTCTTTTATATTATGATACGTCTAAGGTACTACAACTGGTAGACAATAATCATATCCACTATAATTCGCTTTAGGGTGCCCCAGGAGAAAAAAACTCGAAGAATACTTGGATTGCTATGGCAATGCAAACCTATAATTTGATTGGTCAAAAAAATAGTGGTGTAAAGTTTTTTTTAATTTTAAATCACCGGTATTTTAATAATGATTTTTACCAATAAAATATAAAACCTCTTGCACCCTTTTCCCCAGACTTTACAAGCTTCCTAATTACACCCTTTTACATTTGACAGGTCCCCCTAAAGGCAAGCCTACAGTATTGACTTTACCACTCCTTACCTATTAATTTTTAAAAGCGGTCCGCCAAGCTAAAATATTGCCCTGTCAAATTTATTTATTTCCTCTTCAATGAATTTTGATATTTACTTGAACTTTAAGACAGCTTTTGAAAATAGTTTGGTGTTTAAATATAGGTTGTTTTAAAGGTTACACAGTGCGCCTAACATTATAGTATTTATACAGGGTGGTTAAAAAAGATTACAAGAAAAGAAAACAAGGATACAATGTGGATATAGAAAAAAATTATTATAAATTTCACGAAAAAAAGATATTTTTAATAAAAGGTTCAGCATTGTCCAAAATCTATAAGGCAACCGTTTAATGTAAAAAAGTAGTAAGGGTAAGGGAGATAAAGCCAAGAAAAAAAGGAATGCTTATTTTAAAAGTTTTTTATTTTCGTACCCTCGGCAGCGGCTTCCTGAATTTTCCACATGCACTCATAAAACAAAAACTCAGAACAAATCGGGCAAAGAACATCCTTAATATAAAAGAAGATAGTATAATAGCTTTATCTAATAGTTAAAAAAGATATTAAATTTTACTATTTTTTCATAACTTTTCCATCATAGATATTTGCAAAATATAATAATTATAACATTTAATATATTTATCACCCCACGCTTTTTTACTATGAAATGACAATATTTTTTTTAATGAAAAATTATTTTCTAATTTTTAGTTCGGTTGCATATAAAAGCGTGTTTTTTTAGTTTTTTTAAACTATTAATTATTTTTCATTTTTTAGTTTCTGCTACTCTTGACAAAATGGCGAAAAAATTTTTAATGAACAAGAGTGGCAAATTTTAAAAATTTTTCCAACAGATTGCAACTCACTAAAAATTTCTTCTTCATTAAGTAGCAAAGTTTGAAATTTTGCCAACAGATGGCAATCCAGGCAATGTTTGGACCGTTGCCAATATATTGCAACCCACTAAAAATTTCTTCTTCATTTAATAGCAAAGTTTGAAATGTTGCCAACTTTTATAAATGATGATGGTAATATAATAAAAATGCAAAAACCAATCGCATTTTATTTGGATGCATAAGCAGAAATTTGCATATCTTAGGTGCAAAACAAGACATCTCAAATTTTTACGCTAAATATTTTTTTTACCAAGAAGTCAAATATTTTTAAGCGTTGCGAGTAGCCATTCGTATCAAAATAGGAAATTTGGTTAAAACGCCATACACGCTGGATAAAAATTACGATTTGGGCACATTTTTTGCGTTTTACTCAAAACAATTCATGTGTCAAATGTCTGGTTTTGCATTCGAACGCTTGCATATACGTATTTTAATATTAAGTTTAGACAACGTTTCCTACTGAAACTGGCAAAAAAATGTCTGAAACGTAATAAAAATGTTCCAAACAAGATATATTAAAAACAAGGTTTTGTTGCTGTATTTATTTAAAAAATCTTAGGATAAAAACAAACACAGGTTTTAATATCGTAAGCTATTCAGAAATATACAGAAAGTAATGTAATGAATAAATGGTAAAAATATGAATTTGGAAAATGTTCTTATGCAAAATAAGTAATAACAAAAACAATTGTGTTTTACTATAGACACCCAGAACAATGCTCAATTTTTGGTCATCAGCTTGGACGCTCGCTTCGTGGAGTTTATGAAGCGGCAAACTATACGTATCTTACGTGCGTACTCGATGGATACCCGCTTCATAAATTCTGCCCAGAGCAGTGCCCAGCTGATGGCCATCAGCTTGACGCATCGCTTCTGTGGAATCTATGAAGCGGCAAACTACACGTACTCTCTTGCGTGACGTACTGAAGGAAACCCGCTCTCATAGAACTCCACGAAGCGAGCGTCACAACCCTGACGACTCAAAAACCTAAGCATTGTTCAGAGCGATCTATAGTAAAACTACAATTGTCTTACTGGTAACACCGAAAACCTGCTCTATAGGAGAACTACGACACATCATAACCCTCTTGCGATTTCAACCTGCATTTCAAGACGGTATCTACGTAGTGGTGACCTAACCCGACCTGATTAATATTAGTTATTGTGCCTAATTAATCACAAATGGCGATACAATATTAATATAAGTCAAATCATAGTAATTTAAAATTTGACCTCCTTTACGATCAATCTGAAATTTTGTACACATCCTTAATCCTGATGACAATACAATATAATACATTCTTTATGATTGTAAATCCAAGATGGCCTCCGATACAAAATGGAGAAATACATATTTTTCACAACTACCTTAATATAAAATCGTTGGTTAGTTCTGGTAAGTTATAGTGAGGGATTAAATGAACTCAATAGAATAAAAAGTATCAACTAATAACAAAACTAAAACTTGAGAATAAATTATGTAAAAAAGTGTTAATGGTTTTATTGTACGAAAAGCTAAAACATTAATATATCTCGATAGTCTCTACCTACCAGATTCACCAATTGTCTTATTAATGGGGTATTAATCAGACAAATAATAAAATCGTTGGGCACATAAAATTTCTAACATATTATTTACTTTAGAATACGCTACTCCCAACGGTTTTATTATTTGTCTGATCAATACCCAAGATTGAGGGTGAAGATTGGTGCGATCTGGGTGGCTAGGACTTACCTAAATTATTTTTTAGTTATCCGTACAATGAAATTGTCAAACTTACTTTTTACATAATTTATTTAAAATATGCTAATAAAATATTAACCTCATGTTCAGCAACATAAAAAACTGACTAAATAAATCACGTGCGTAGAAACCGATAACAGGGGTACATCACAATCATGTCGCATTGGAGCGGACGTTAAATATTAAATTTTTGATCTACTGGTTGCATGTAAATAAGACCCTCATAATTTTATTGTAACATCCTTGATCGTAACAGTCAAACATCCTTGAACGTTACAGTCAAACTTAAATATAACATTTTAAAACAGAAAATATTTTTGATCTCTACTCTAAAAATAAAAAGAAACATAAATCCAATACAGGTTTAATGTAATAAAAATGTAGTGTATAATATATAAATGTATTCTACTGGACATAAAAAAAACCAGACAAAAAACATTCTGTTAAAATTTATTCTTAAATAACTTTTGGTCTTTTGGCCGATTTTATTTTTTATCCGGTAGTAGCTTCTTTTATTAAAGAATAATATTTAATATGGGAAAGGTAAAAAGTTTTATAGGATTAGGTGCTATACAGAAAAGAGCCCGATGTTGCATTTTGACATCAAACACCCTGTGGAAAAATTTAACGTCACAATTTTTTAGTGTAATAAATTTTAAAGCCTTACTTTTTCTTAACATTTGTTGTTTTATTGATAATAATATCCTTATTTTTAAAGAAAACACAAATGTTTAAAGAAGATAATGAAATTTGTGTGTAGTTATACTATTACACCTTTCAAAAAATATTTATTTTTTATGTTAAAAAATAAATACAAATATTATTTTGTAAAGTTGGTTTCGTGGTCTTCAAATAAGTTATTAGATTTTTGTTATCTTCAAAAACATAACGACAAACAGTGTTATTAAAAAACTGTATATTTATATTACCAGTAAAAAGACTTTATTTAATATACTTATTCTTATTAGTTTCATAAATATGACCATCCAAATCTTATGTTTTTTCAATATGTTTGCATTACAACGTAGGTATATTACGACCATAATAATTAAATTGGATTGTGTATTCTATTGTATATAAAACTTTGTTTTTTCCTATAGAATAAAGATGGATATATCGAGCATAATTTTATTTGAAAAATGTTCTTATTTTCTTGCATTCTATACTGTGTTAAGAGGAATATATTAACCTAAATATTACCCTGCATTATATTAATATGTTTTAATATAAATAAAGAGTAAAATAAATACTTTAAAATCTACAATTTATAAAGAATCCTTACCAGTTTTATTGTGAAAGATATAATGAATCTAACGTTGTATTAATAAAGTATACAATATCAATATTTTCCATTCTAAAAATAACCTAAAATATTAAAATTTTTGTGTACTTAAGAAAGTACGGCAAGATTTTGTTTTAGCCTTGGTAAACAGCTGGGGTAGTCAGATTTAATAATAAACATATTTGTATTTTCTCTTTAAACGTTTATTCGTTTTGCATGGTCTTATTACATTTTTTTTTAATTTTCTAAGAAAAAAATGGCTGGTTACATACAGGGTGTTTATCTAAAAACGAGTTATCTGCGAATAAAGATGGTTTTAAGAAAATCGCCAAAGCACGTCAATATACAGGGTGTCTAGAAAGACCGCGTCAGGATTTCGGAATGCGATTCTGCACGAAAAATTAATGCAACAAACTTTTATACAATTTTTTTGGAAACTTAGAATTGCCCACAGATAATTGAATTGCGCCCTTTAATCTTTTGAACACCAGGGCCACCATCCCACAATTTTTAAATGAGATGGAAAGTCGAGAAATGCATTATTTTAAAGCTCCTGATAAGAACTTAATAACCCTTTATTATAAAGTCAATACCTTCACCTATACAAAATGTCGGTACTTTTAAATATAACCTAATTACCTGATTTTGCTTACAGGGTACTTTATTAAAAAATACACATTTTTTGTTCTACCCTGTATATTATCACCAGTATCACAAATTAAAAAATAAATTAAAGAGTTTTAAGAAAATGCCACAATTACTATACCTAATGTTATTAGTTTTGGAAATATAGGCATATTTCAGGTAAAATTTAAAGTACATTTTAGTTTGTGTCACTTTTAGGAGCCTGTAAATTTTTTAAACAGTCAGTAGAATTTTTAGCTAAGTTTTTATGGGCTCTGTCAAAATGACAGTAGGTGTCACATGTCACATTTAAAAACATTTTTTTAATGGGACACTTTGTTTATTATACCACCATTAAATGGGACTTTTAAAGATCTGTACAAAAATTCAACATTTGATATATTTATCTTAAATAGTTTTTAAAATATGACCATTAAAATTCAAAACTAATAGATATAATTTTTATTATATCTAAAGTTTTAGCTTAGTCCTGTAAGTAGGTATAGTGGAAATTACAAAAATATTTTTAGGATTTAAATGTTCATATTTTCAAAACTATTAAAGATAGACATATCAAATGTGGTACTTTTGTGAAGCTTTTTAAAAGACCCATTTAATGATGGTATAATATACATAGTGTTATATTCTAGGGTTTTAAAATACTCGTCAGGAGTCTTTAAAATGATCCATCACTCGACCCTTCTTCTCATTTAAGAATTTTGGTGTGCTGGCCCTGGTGGTTAGGAGGTTGAAGAGGCTTTATCTAATCGTTTGTAAAAACGTTTCCCCTAAATAAATATCTTGACGTGTTCCGACGATTTTCTTAAAACGGTCTCTTTCGCAGATAACGTGGTAAGTTTTTAAAAGAACACCATGTATAAAGAAATTTTAATAGTTTACAAAACTAAGATAAGTTTTAAGACAATTACCAAATAATTAAATTATGTAGGTGCTATTTTACCCACACCCCGTATGTTTTAAAGTACTATAGAAAAGAAAAAAAAATAGGCTTATTTATATTGGAGCATACTTTATGGTTTGTTGCGATTTTATGCTAAATATTTTTCTCTTCTTGATTAAAATACGATCTTTATAACTAAAATGATAGAAAAACATGTTATTTATTTCAAGTAATTCTAAAAAAAATAGATAGAGAAAAAGAGGTAAAAAATCCCAAAGAAAAGAGAAAAAAATACAAGTTTAGATTCTAAATACTCCTTAGCATAATATTTAAGAAAATCATATCTTTTAACATTTTCAGTGCTTTGGTATTTATTTTTTTAAAATGATCTAAAAAATGTCTAATTATTTTTGTTCATAGTTATTTTTAATAATGAAAGAAAAGTACAAAAAGCATTATTATAAGTTAAATTTGCAAAAAAACGCAGATAAAAAGTTTTTCAAATATGCGTTTTTCTTTGCTATTAACAAAATACCCATACAAGCTTTTAATGTTTGCTAATATCCATACTGTAGTGCTAAACAACTTTGCTTTGTTACTTATAGCTATAATTAGACACCAAAGTTTTATATTTTATACACGCTATATTCTTTGTTACAAAGTTTTAAATTAATATGTATATTGTGTGACACCTTTGAAGAACTGTTTTCAAACGATTATCCACAAAATCATTAATTTTGTAACTAAATTATTATTGACATTATTGTAATAAATATATTTTTAAAACTTTTGACGTAGAAAAGTAATTTAGAGAAAAAGACAAATTTAGATAATGGATAATTTGCCTTTTAATTTAGCATAAAGTATATTAATATTATATTTTCGTCACAGCAATAAACACAAGACTGGGCTAGAAAATCGACAATTTTTTTCTATAAATGAAATATTGTGCGTGGTAAAAAAAATATTGTGAAGGTTTAAGCCCCTAACATTAATGTTAAGAGATCTATATATCTTTGCGACTAACAGTCTAACAGTTTTTTAAAAAAATCCTTTGTTATGCAAAATTTGCAATCAGTTGCCCTTAGAAATTTTGTTAAAACATATTCTTAAAGAAATATAATTTTTCTGCAAAAAAGCTTTTTCCGTAAATTGTTGTCAAATAAGCCGTTTTCATGTAATCGGGGTCTAAACAGTGAACTATTTTTATAATGTTGTTTCTTAGGTTCTAATTTTTGTAACGACTACAAAAATAATATTAATAAAAAAATTTGACACATATTTTTTAAACAAAAATTGAATTAGCTACAAAAAGGTTATTTAATATTTTTTTATAAATTTATTTCTCCTAAAGTTGTTCGACGTTGAAGTTAAATTCAAAAAATAATTTCAACTTTGCATAACTTTTGAAGAAGTAAATTTATAAAAAAATACTAGAAGATCTGTTTTGTAGCGCATCCAATTTGCTTTAAAAATGTATATTGGATTTATTTACATTTGGTATTTGTAGTAGTGACAAAAATTCAAGCACAAGAAACAAAATTAAAAAAATGATTTATTGTTCAAAGCAAATGGAAAGGGCACATTTCACGACAATTTTTTTTTAAAGTGTATAGGTAAAATTTTTCATATAAAATTTTGTGCAAGGTTTTCATAAAAAGGAGTGCTAACAAAAACCTGTTAGTTGAAAAGATAGACCTTTTAATAATATTATTAAGGGCTTAAACCTCTACGATATATTTTTTTTGTCACCTTAAACAATATTTTTTATGAAATAAAAAAAAGTAGATTTTATTAGGCCCAGTTTAATAAACATACTTATAACTATATATCCTAATACCATAGAACAGAAAAAACAAAGAAAATAAATTTTACAAATATAAAATATATTTACAATAACCTATACGAATATTTTTTCCCGTTTTTGCGCCTAAAAATATTTTTTTGAGAACAAAATACAAAATTGAAGGATATTTAATAAATAGAAGTATGTTTAAAAGGTCTCTGCTATGCATAAAAAGATCTTTTGTACGTGTGTGGAGCTAGAAATAAGAATTCTTTGATGCTGCTACATTTTGATTAAAAATAGGGATTTTCATTTAGCCTAACCATACATAAATTTGTATTTTATTCACTATAATAAATTAAAATATAAGATTTCCACTTAAAAACAGGGAGATCATTCGTAAGTCGGCACTATTGCTAACTCTCCTTATTATTGGGATATTAAGTCGGTTAAATTAGTAAAGTTGTAGATTTTTTCCGCTGATTAACGTGCTGCCAACCAAAAAACAATTTATCATCGAGTTTTCAAATTACGCAATGTACTTTTACATTTACCACCCTATATATTATCACCATTTGAAAGATCTATTAAAGAAATTTAAAAAAGTCCATGTGATATACCGAAGTTTAATTGTTTTTCGGTTAGCAGCACGTTAATCAGCGGAAAAAGGACTACAACTTTATTAATTTAACCGACATCGTATCTCCAATAAAACGGTTAGCAATAGCGCCGACGTAAGAATGATCACCCTGTAAAATACTTTTTAACACGTTAGAGAGTCAAAAATAAATAAAATTAAAATAAAAATATATTTTTAAAAGGTTTTTTTTTAATCGACATAAATAAATAGCCTTAATAAAGACTTGTATAAAAAAAACTTTTCTTTTAATATTAAAAATGGAAGCTTTCAAAATGACCTGATCCACTTTATAAAATATGATTCTCATTTTAAAAATGTATTTTTTTAATTTAGTGTAATGTGACTGCCATTTTGTTTTAGTTTAAACAGTAAAATATACACATGATTAAAAAAAATATTTAAATACTTTTAAAATTTAAAATTAATATAAATTTGATATTTGACTCCTTGTATCTTGCAAACGATTAACCTTTAACCGAGGTAGGTTGGTAAAATCGAATTTTGGTGTAAGAAAGAGTATGTTACCATTTAAACAGACCTTCTAGAGAAATTTAGGTGACCTAGATGAAGCGTCAAGGAAATTTTTTGTGTAGAGTCAAACGTTTAGTCCAAAATATCCAGAAAACGGTTGCTAGTAGCGATATTTACTATACAGAATCAGCTAAATAAATTTGTTCATAGGCAATGTAAGAAATAAAATCAATCTAACGTGAATACTCGCATGTAAACATTTCGCATTAAATGACGATCAGTCATCCTTTGTTAATGCTTTGCTGGCCGTATCCCAATACCTACTTGCTTAACCAGTGTACTTTTTACTTTTGGAAGTATAGAGAAAATTATTTACTTTACCTAAAATATATCGGGGCAAAAAAGTTATGAAAATTTCAATATAAGCAAAGAACTGCAGGAAGGTCTCTCCATATTTTAGAACAAAAACCTAAGCAAACTTTGATTCTCCACTCAGAAAACCCCCAAAATCCAGAATTTTTGTGAAAAATGTTTGATCATAAATAAAATAATAAATATTAACAAAAATTAAATAAAAAGTATTAACACTCTGCATCTCGGACAACATCAACTTTTGACTAAAAATACGTTAAATTGTTGTCTTTCTTTGGCTCAAGGAATTTGTGGTAGCATTTTATATGCAGACCAGACCCTCAGTGACACCAAGTATTAAAACGACACAAAACTAATACTTGGTAGTTGGATGCTTAACACTATTATACATGGGTGTCCGAAATGGGGAGTTTGCAAATAATGGGGTGATAGAGTAAACCAAAATAAAGTTAGTACTTTATATAAAAAATATCTCTTTGCGCTTTTCTTTAGAGAGAGCATATTGACCTTGGTGAAAGTTAAAATTGGAAAAAATATTATTTTATTTATAACTTTTAAACCGTTGCTACTGTATTAATAAAATTTGAACAACTAAACTATTTTGAAACCAATGCTTTCTTTAATAGTTAAGTAAGCAGAAATTATACAGGGTGAGACGATTCTGTGCCGTATTTTTTAGGTTAATCATTTTTAGGAGTAGGTGATAAATCGTGGAGTATTTTGGTTTTGATCGTTTTGACCTTAGGCATCATTTTTCTACAAAAAAAAAAGGTTTATTTTACAATCGATATTTTTTACCGTTCCTTATAAAATATAATTTTAAATACAGACATACCAGGATTATATATGTAATAAAAAAGTATATATTTTTTTATTAAAATGCCCCTTGAATTTTATAATACACATAAATACTTGTTTTACTAAATTTTTTTATGATTTTATTAAATAACAGTGTGTTTAAAGTCTACTTGAGTTCGCACCATATAAATTAATTTTTCATTTTACGAAAAAAGTTGTTCTTTATAAAAAGTTCTGATGGTCCAAAAACCAAAATTGCAATCATTAGACATTAATTTTTGCAGTGGTTTACAAGGTATGTCAAAAAATATGAATTTTGCTCAAGAGGAAAGAACCTTTTATTTGTCATAACATAAAAAATGTTTCCAAAAAGAGATGTTTGAAACTAAAAATAAAATTTAAATATGCAAACTGGTTTTCATTTTTTTTTTTATGCGTTAAGGGTAAAAATTTATGTTTGTACATTAGTGTGTGTGTTTTTTTTTTTTTTTTAATAAATTGGTTTGCATATTTAAAACGTAATTTTAATTTTAACTTATAATTTTTTTAAATAATATGAAAATAAAAGTACTTTCCTCTAAACAAAATTCATAGTTTTTGACATACCTGTATATTATCAAATAATAATTTTTTGCAGTGGTAACTTCAAAAAAATTATTATTTGGTTTTAGAACATGCAGAAGTTTTTATAAGGAATAACTTTTTTGTAAAATTAATAATAAAAGAAGATTTTTATATGGTGCGAACTTAAGTGGACACGCTGTATAATGTGATTTTATGAAGGTGCAAAAATATCGATTTATATAAAGTTTTTTATTAAAAAAAGTAATGAAGAAATCAAGCAGTAAAAGTAACATGTCAAATTTTTCATTTCTGTCAAAAATGCATAAGTAAATAAAAAAATCCCATTCTGTATATTTCCGACTTATCGAACAGTCACTTATCTATATAGTTTTAAGGGCCAATTCGTCAATATTAAATAGGCAAAAATCTTTTTTAAAGATATGTCCCAAACGTTTTATTTTTAAACCGCGGGGTGTTAAAAATTTAAAATAATTATTGTTTTTTTTAATAACTTTAATACTAATTCGGATAATTAAAAAAAGATTGATACACCTCCTATGCACCAGAAGACATTTTTTGGCATACAAGAACAAAAATTAACAGTGTCGTTTATGGAGATTTAAGGGTAATATTTTTTAATAAAAAATGGTACGACACTGCATTTTTCTAAAATAATAATACTTTTTAAAATTATTTGCTTATACTTATAAGCAAAAGCATTTACTTTAAATTTTATAAGTATAAGCATTTGCTTCTTTTTATTCATATGGCCCATTATGAAATTACCATGCCAAGAAATGGTTTTTATTTTTTACGCAAAACCGTACATAAAATTAAAAAAAAATAAGAAATCAAATTTGTGTCAAGCCAAATAGAAATTTAAAAAAGTATTTTTATTTTAGAAAATTGGAATGGCGTCAATAAATTTTCTATTATAAAATATTAACTTAAAACTGCTCAGAAATGACACTGGTAAAAATTCATTTTTTCTTGTATGCCAAAAACTGTTCTGGTGTATAGGAGGCGTCTTCCAAATTTTTTGAAAAATCTGAGTTGGAATCAAAAATACTAAAAAAACAATACTTTTTATTAATTTTTAACACCCCGTATTTTGAAAACTTAGACATGTAATTTTTTATTATTTTTTATTGTTGAATCAGCCCTTTAAGTTTGTAGGATAATTTGTAAAACACCCTGTATAATAGACAGGGTATTTCATTAATGGTGGATAGGTAGCATATCTCAGGAAGAATATATACTAGTTTATAACTTCAATGCGCAAAAATTGTTGACTATCAAAATATATCAGAGGGCTTAATTTAGAAATAAAAAAATTAACAGTAGAAAATTAAAATCGAATTCGTTTGCGAGTTTATTGCAAATTTTAGTAACCACGAAGTTAAAACTAGCGACTTAAATTAGGAAGTGTAACTCAGGAAGTAATAGTCGCAGGACATTAAGAAAAAGATTTTCTTAAGGAAATCGACTTTCAGAAAGCTACATTTTTCTTGGAAATCACCCAATATAGGTTTAAAAAACAGTATTACCTCGGTATTGCTATTAAAATTCTACTTTTTCTTCTTTGCACTTTTCTTGAGGGTGTAAAATAAGGGTTGTAGGAAAGGGTTAAGTTTTACACGTTAAAATGCTTATAATTTTGGTTTGCCTAACAGAATTTAATAAACTCGGTTTATTTTAAAGAGGAACCTTTGCAAATTAAGAAAAAAATTAACACTAATCATATTGTTTTTTGTGGCCCCCTAGCGGTATAGTTGAGAACCTTAAAAATAATTTCCTGCGGCTTTTTAGGTCAATTTCCTTAAAATGATTTTTTATCCCAATATTCTAGGTGTATTACTTCCTAAGATATGCTACCTATCCATTTTTAATGAAATGCCCTGTATAATATGGAATAATTTACTTGCCCCAATATAATTAGGACTGTAGCAACGGTGTTAAAGTTATAAATAAGGTATTTTTTTATTTTAATTTTGTAGGTCAATATTTCCCTAAGGAAACCCGATAGAACTTTTTTGATATAAAGTTCTCATATATGTCAACTTTATTACCACTATTATATACAACCCTACCTTTTTGGACACCCTCTATATGCTTTTAAACAAGGCCACAACATTATATCTAAATTTCTTAACAAACTGTTTTCATTTACTCATGTAAAAAAGTTTAAAATTTGTTTTTTTCGCTTATATCAAAAATTGTATCTTAGATCGATATAGCAAAGATAATTTTCCCCGATAAAAATTTTCATGTAAAAAACTTTTCTTTTTTAGTATAAAATGAAAAGTTTTGCTTTTAAAATAAATTGGCGTACATACATAAAGTATGATGCTCATTCTAAGAACAAGTTTTTGCAATATACTTATATATGACTGCCATGTTGAATTGGAAAATAAAAATTAAACAAGATTATTTAGTCAAGTAAAACTTTAAAAATAATTTAAATAAACATAATATATTCATTAGGGTTTTGCAATGTTTAAAACTAACATGTTCTCTTAAACAGATTATTTTATTATACCACGTGCCCCTGAGTAAAAATTTCAGCTGCCAACAACATAACTTATAACGAAAGAAGGTAAAACCTAGAAAC